>SZWC01017015.1:8687-48295 GCA_023375785.1 Penium margaritaceum
GGGAAGTGGTGAGTGATGCAGCTCAGGCATGGCTGGCAGAACCTTGGATGGGTTTGGTTCTGCAAGCTGGTGCAAGGAAAGAAAACGGCTTGAGGTTTGTCCGGCTTGAGTCCTGCGCATTGGCCAGGTTGTCACCAACCACCGCCTGGACGCCGCCCGGGAGATTCACGTCCTCTAGTTTCGAATGGATGCATCTGCCTGCCATCCATGCATCCGTAGAGGGCTCTACTTGAAACTAGAACTGAGGAGATCGGTGCCAGCAAGTGCTGCCTCAAGACCGATGGTGGTGGTTCGTCGTCGGTGGATCTTGTCCATTCGCCGACCATGCGGTGGATATCGCAGCATCTGCGGGACGGTAGTGCCCCCGTCGGGCCTCAAGGGACGACGTGTTGGGCTTGTCGCTGCCCGGTCACGCCTGGAGCTTGCATGAGCACGTCGGACAAAAATGATGGGCGGCGAACATGCCCAAACACGGCACTTCCTCCCCACAATGTGTTCCCAAAGGAGCACGTATAATTACAAGATGGTTCACCGATAGGTTCTGCCATGAAAAACGCCGGGACCAGGTACGTTTACAAGCCGTTCTCCAAATTTCCAACGTGAAGTTGCGCGTCACAACTAAGAAACCTTCGTTCGATAGTAAAACAAGCCTGACATGAACATTCTTTCTTTCAATACCAAACGTGATACATTACGAAACGAAGCCATCTGGCGAACCATAACGGTCGAAGGAATACTCGAGTCATCCTCGTCGTCTGGACATATCCACCTCAATTCAAAAAGGTTGCTTGAATTTCCTAAATGCATTCTGCCTCGAGCAAGCAAGGCTCGTGAGGTCGAAGGCGGTAACACACATGCGGATCCCGCATAATCGGAGTTTGGGGACAATGTCCATAACTTATTGCAGTTTAAAAAACAACTTGGCCACGGCAACGAAACCGCAAACAACTGGGACAACGATGGCGCATTTGAGACCGAGTTACGGAGTACGCGACAATACATGACGTCTGCGCGCAGAAATCGCTTTCAATTGTGCTAACGGCAACGTGAACCACACGCCCAGTGGGAAGTGCACACCAGAAAGGAAGGGTCCGCGAAATTCTAATCAGTCTCGGCGGCAAGACTCCAAAACCTTGACATCCGGACCGCCATTGGCGCCAAACATGAAGGCGCGGGGGTACCCGAGCGAGGAGGGCAGACAACGCATCGCGCCTATGACCCGCGAGATCTTATATCGAGGACCTGTTCGGAACGGTCGATGAATAAATCTCCAGAAAACGAAACTCGACAAGCCCTTGGCATAAGCTGAACAAAGAAGGGAGTAGAAATCGGTTTCTATGCGCGATAGAGCTAAAGACAAATAATAAAGTAGTTTGTCGAAAAACTATGCCTGGTGCTTTCGAAGTATAGAAATCGAGCCTTCAACATCTGCCGATGTCACCAGACTCGATATCAAGGTATGAAGAACAGCCCACATTCAAAGGAAGAAACTTTTTCAGTCTAACATCGACGGAAAAAGTATGAGTAATCGATACCCACTTTCAGGATACAAATGCGACTGACACATTTCCAAGGTCGTTGGATACATGTCATGCACCCATTGCTAGTTAAAGACGCGCTCCTTTTGAAAAGGCGCGGGCAATATGCGGCGGCACTGCCTTCCGTTGTGACGACAGGAAATGACGTCCATGGCATGTTTTCCTGGGAAGGTGAACCTCCTGTGAATCAATGTTTTCAAGGGCAAATATATCCGTGCCGACGACTTGACGTCTCGCCACTATACAAGGCGACGAATGAAAAGCACGTCCTTAGCAAGCGCTGCCCGAGAAATATTCATTTTCATTTATGTGAAGGTCAGGGATGATACTTGTTTTGATCCGCCGGCAATTTTGGCACATGTGCAACTCCAACATGAAAGTTATGTCCGAGCGTTCATGCCGTGGTTGACGGCAAATTCGATCGCCATGAAACACGCAAATAAAAGGCCCTCCAGAAAACCAGCTTCCAGGAATCCAACGATATAAACAACATTTTTCCAAACGAAACCTTAGCAAAACAAGATGAGTGCAAGTCAGGAGAAGCGAGGAGATTGCACCGTGATTGAACCTCAAGGCTTCGGCTCAGTCGTATACCCATCAAACATCAGGCGCATACATCGGCTGCGGCGGATCAAAGTTCTCCGAATAAATTCTCTGCAAAAACGAGATGGCTGACGCAACATAAGCAATCCGAATATTTTCTCTGCAACGAGTGGCAACGTCGACGAGTGAGCTGAACGTTGCATCAAGTCTGCCGGTGAAACCTGATAGATAGGAGTATTCCGTAAGGAACCTCAGTCAGATAGGAGCCTCCGCTTTTCTAGGATTTCAGGTCGGAGGAAGGCACAAACGCGGAGTAAGACCCATCACTTCGCATAAGGAGTGGTCCTAAATACGGAATATTTCGTCAATTTACCCTATTTTCAAACACTGGTTATGCGTTGTTATGGGTCTGGTGTGGTACCTATGAAACGCAGTTGCTGTACCCGACCCTCGGGGAAGGTTAAAAAACTTCATAAGAATTCCTCGGGATAGAAAACATCATAATATTATTCAAATGTAATGATTTATAGTTTTTATCTCTTTTCATGTTGAAACCATGAATGGACCCAAAGACATAATGTCAAATAACATCTATGTTGTTTTCACCATATTCTACATAAGCAAAGTGGAATAAAATAGTTCAATTCATGAATTCATATTTTTCAAAAAACAATTCAGAGGCCTTGCTCTGCTTGTATCCACTCATATACTGTAATGAATAACGTGGAACAAATCATCGAATGTCTTCACAGTGTGCTAAAGTAAGAAATTGAAACAAAAACAAAATTTCATGCGTTTCAAATTCATCAAATATCATTATTTAATGAAAAACTTCGCCACCATGCGATCCGTGGCTTCTGTGCTACACCGGGAGAGGGGGGGGGGGAGGGAAGGCGGGGGAGGGTTTACACAAGGGGGAAGCCACTCTTTACATGCGGATGGGCATCAGCTTTGCACAATAATGAAATGCAAAGGCAATTCCACCAAAACAAGGGCATAGATCAAGCAAATCAACGGGATCGGGCTAAAATTTCAAACACAATGTTGTTGGAGGGAAAATGTAACGGATTCGACGGCATCCTTGGCCCACCAGGCCAAAACCGTGCTGCTTGAGGGTCTACGCCCCTCAAGCTATCCTGCCTAACCGCCCACAGTCCCACGTGACACCGCTCAAGCCACAGGGCTCCTTCGACCGGTCGACATGGCACTGCAACGCTACACTCCCCTCCACTAGGAATGAGAGCCACCTCGGTATCTCCAGTAATCTCAACGTGGTATTCGAGCTTGAGATCTTTGATACCAATGTTGGTTTGTGTGGCTTCCACCCATCATGAATGACGCCGATTGTAGCGTACGAGCCACTTTTAGATTTAAAGATGGCGTTCAAATATAGTTCTCGGGTTTCAGGGGCTCGAGACCGATGTCTCGACGAGTTGAGGCCCGAAAAATAATCTCGGGCTAGAGTCTAGTTCGACTCTAGCCCGTATTTGGTCTTTAGGCCGGATTTAAGGCAAGAGGAGTGCCGCGATGGAAGATCCATCGCGTCACTCCTCCTCCCCTCTAGTTGGCCGCTAGGGTCCTGTTCCCACGTGGATGTGCCACGTGGAACGATAGGGTTTTAGGTTGCATGTTTACAAAAATGCCCTATGACGACTACGTCCATTTGTGGCGCGGTTCGTCTGAGCCAAAATGGCTGAGGTGACCATTCGCTCACCCTCCTGAGACGACTATTCCGAGGGCCTACATTTTGATTTTGCAGTTAGTCGCAAAACGGCCAGAGCCGTTACACCGATGCACTATCCATATACCCACGTTGGCGGTAAACAATAGAGGAGGGCGTGACGACACGACTGTTGTGATGTGAGTTGTTTCCGGCCGTTTGTACAACTTACTGTGACCACTCGGCCGTGTCCATGCTCATGCAGATCCCTGATGTGGACCCAGCTAGCGCCGGAGCACAAATGGTTGGTGGATTCACCCGCCAGCAGCCACCAGGCGGCTGCCATGACGTCCCGGGTGCTTGCTGGGGTACTCTGCAGTTTTTCTGCAGATGCTAGAGTTTTCTCGGTGGAAAGGCTCTTGAGGCCGATTTGCATGTTTTGCATTGTCCTTCCGCAAATTGATGCCAGACTTGTGCGTGTTGTTGGTTTTTTGCGCGTCTCTAATTCTGCTCTGTTGTGTCCTCACGGCTTGTGTACATCGGCGTGCAGATGACTGACGGCGAGACTCAACGCTGATGGAGTGTCGTCCGATGGACCCGACGCACGCTGAGGTCTACTCGCAGTTCGCTGGAGCCTCCTCTCTCCGGCGACGTGCTCAGCTCCATCGGCAGGCCTCCTCGGCGGCCGTGCTGCCGGCGGTCACTGCCACCGCAATTGCTGTCTGCATATGTCCAGCGCGTCCCATCGCGTTTGCATCGTCATGCTCTACATAGGGTCTTTGTTGCATGTTGCATGGCCCTGTTTGACGTCTCGCACCATCATAGGCATTGCCTGGGTTCGAGCAATCTTAATTCCTTGCTACTATTTTTCTAGCTGTTTCCAACCGCACGGCTACGTTCGCAGCGTCTGTGTTATGGTATGGTCCAGTTTTCAGGCAAAACGGACGACGCCCAGGTTTTGGGCTGTCGGTCGTCTGGCAGGCCTTACCGAGAAAACCTGCCAGCCTGAGATAGAGCTATTTTCTGATTGGCTGTTGAACTGAGTAGCAACCTCTACAGAGCTTGGGGGAGGCTAGTTCTTGGAGGGGTCTCCTATTGTGTCTCATTCTTGATTGCTAATGAGTTACTTTCAGTTTCGAGCTGCTTTCTGGCGCTAATCCTGGCGCGCGCACTTTTGAGTAACAAACCCAAAGCTTCCAGACTTAGTCTCTAGAGCAGCAGACTGAGGGGGCAGCTGACTTAAGCAACTCGCGTGGAAGCCCACACAGTGCATCAACAACGCTGCTGCCCCAGCATGCTGCCTAGCATTTATGTCTCGTGTGACCAGTCGTAGCGTTCGGCTTGAGATTCTGCACGTGTAGGTTCACGCGACGCAGCATTCTGACATGTGTGCGCAGAGTTACGGCCAAAAAGGTGGTTTTGGGCCGGTTTTAGGACAGCTCTTGGACCGCCGCGTGCGACACCCGCTGTGCGCCACGGTAGGTATTTATGCTATGGACCTGTCATTTGTTATCTCTCTCTGCAAATGCTTATGAAGCATTCAGACACTTTGCCTTGTGTCCCTTAGCCAAACCCTTGCCATTACGTGCACAACTTGTGACTGTCGTCAACGTCTGATTAGGCACTGACGCCTGGTCAACGGAAGTGTGGCTAGGAAGCTTCTATGCATCTTCTTTTGGTATTAAAGTAATAAGCCTGAGCTTGTTGTGCTGCACAACAGAGATGCAGCAATCGAGCAGCAGTGAGCAGCAGTAGCGGCAACAGCACACAGCAGCAGCGACAGGTCCTGGGAGGACCCACCAACCTGCGCCATTGCAAGGCGTAGGCCGCAACACCTGCGTGACGGAGGAGTCGTGCAGGAGGAGTGCAATACTGTAGCAGCACGCTAGCACAGCACCGCCATAGCAGCTGTCCAGCAGCGCAGCAACAGTGTTGGCAGTTTTGACCACAACAGCAATAGCAATATCGGCGGCGGCATCAGAATTATCAGCAACAGTAGCCGCCAAAGTGGCTTGAGGCCGTTGCCGTCAAGCTCGAGGGCAGCAGCAGCAGCAGCAACAAAAGCAACGTGCACCATGGCTGCCCCTGTGCGTGCAACTTCCTAGAAGCCGCACGGACGTGGAGGAGCCGCTGACGAAAATCGCGTCAGCCACCACCTCCCTGCGGCACGAGCTTGCCCTGGCTTCAAACGAACACCATTTTCAGCGTTTGAGGTCCCGCATGATCGATGAGCTTCGTCAGTCGTAGGACGAGATGCGCCAGTAGCAAGAGAGGCAGTCAGACGCGTTGCACGAGATCACGGAGTTACTGTGGGGTCGTTCGATGGCTTCACTGCAGCCACCTGGAGAGTCTATAGGAGTTCCACCATCCTCTCAACAGTCTATACCCTACACAGTGCGGTGGTCTCAGCATCGATCATCACAGGTGGACACCTGGGACAAGGAGGAGACTGAGGATGAATCACGCGAGCACAAGATTCGTGTGCTTGAGGAGCGCATCTGTGATACGTCCGGGATCACAGCCTCCCACTCCACCACCTTCTCGCCGTCAGGATCAAACATGTCGTTCAGCAACATTCACCTTTGGTGGTGTTTCCCTCACTGGTAGGCTCTCCATACCCCGCCCACCATCTCCTGAGCCTGAGGTCACCCTCCCCACGGAGCGGTGACCGAAGGACTTTGAGACACCTCCACCCCGTTACAATAGTGATGAGGGCTTCGATTCCTGGGAGACCCTGTTTCAGGTGTGGGCCGTTTCTGAGGGTGTCTGGCCGTACTACCACAGCCAATACCAGACCCAGGACGCTCACCAAGCTCAGATAGCAACGAGAGAAATGTGGGGTCTCCTCTACGCCATGCCACAAGAGACTGTGATTGACTACCGTCCTTTTCTCAGTCAGACCGGGACCGGGATTGGAGCAGATCCGCGTCAGGGCTGGGAGCTGGCCCTGACACTTCTCGCTACAGATTCCCATGCCATGAGGGCGGCCCGACTACGTGAGTTTCACTCCCTCCACCAGGGCCCCACAGAGCTTGCAGCTGACTACTGGAGGCACGCGATGCGCCTTTACACGCGCCTTGGGACCGGTGGTGGGGCGCAGATATGGGCGCTGGACACCATCATGATGGGAGCACATTTGGACCACGTGAAGCTCTTTACGGGCTTCGATCGTGTGGCTCTCTCTGAGCTGCCGCAGTCACTACAACTGCTTCCTTGGGCCCATCGCTACTTCATCCAGGCCACATCAGCTCATGAGGCTATCGTCACTCATCAGTAGAGTCCACTGGTTGCAACAGTGACTGCGATGCCTCCTACGCCTCTGTCCCTGCTCACCAGTCCCACCTCGACCGCCTCCTCCTCCTCCTCCTCTACTCCAAGCGGCCACACTCAGGGCGTTGCAACGGCTGCACATGGAAAGAAGGGGAAGAAGCGACGCGGAAAGGGACAGCAGTAGCAGGAGCCGGCGAGTAGTGGCGGTGGACGTTCTCTCCACTGCTACAACTGTGGAGGCGCTCACTGCTACATAGAGTGTGAGCAGCCACTTGACTGGACTCGGATCATGCGTGGCCTCCAGGCGGCGTACGCACAGTGGACTTCCTCGAGCAACAGACAGACTGGGCGCGCCGCGACCACGAGTGCTGCAGACTCACCCGTTTCATCAGGCGGCAGTGAGGTGGACCCTCGGGATCGCACGATCGCAGAGCTTTGTCAGCTGATTGGTACTCAGGGAGGTGCGAGTGTGTTGTCAAAGCCGAGTCGTCCCGACACAGCTTGTCTTACTACGTCTGTTGCTCGTGATGATGCTTGTGGTGGAGCCATGGTGGCTTGCGATGAGAATGGACCTGATAGTATCGACTGGATTGCTGAGACAAAGATCCGTGTTGTCCGTCGTTGTTTCGAGTCCTCTGCTGAGCGCCCAGCAGAGGCAGAGTGTTCTATGGCACGTTGCTCAGTGTCGACGACTGGTCGTGAGCCGAGTGGCACCTGGATTAATTGACTCTGGGGCCACTCATCACATGACCTGTCATCGCAGTGACTTCGTTGTGCTGGGTTCCGTTGCGTCTATTTGGTCTGTTTGCACATGGTCTGGTCAGTCGTTGCCCGTACAACGAGTTGGGGTTGTGTGGTTCGATGGTCCGTCTGGTCCCTTGTACATTTCTGATGTGCTCTTTGTCCCTGCTCTTGAGCTCAGCTTGCTCTCTATTCGTGCATGCACCAGGATGGGCCTCACTGTTGAGCACTCTGCGGACTCTGCCACAGTGACTGCTCTTGACACACGTGTCGTTGTGCTTTGTGCCTCTGTTGTTGATGACCTATATCATGTGTCTCTTTGCACTCCCTCTGCTTCTCCTTCCCCTCCCCCTTCTGCGTGAGTGTTTTTCACTGGTGTTCTCTCCCCAGAGCAACAGCGCTTGTTACACCGTCGCCTTTACCATGTGAACTTGGACACTGTGTCCAAGCTCATTCGTCCTCAGCCAGCCCTCGGTCTTGACGTAGCTTCTTTTTAGATGCCGCCCAAGACCGACTGTCTTTTTTGCGCCCAGGGTAAGATGCATCGCTGCTCTTACCCTAACTCCTCCTCCTAGGCACTCACCCACTTGAGTTGGTTCACTCCGACCTTCTTGGCCCTCTCCCAGTCAAGTCCCTCTCTCATCGGGGTCGATACATTGTCACCCCGACTGATTACTTCACGTGAATGCGGTGGGTCTACAGCCTGTGCCACAAGAGCGATGCCGTATTGGCAGTCCGCTTGTGGCTTGTGATGGCTGAGCTTCAGTCTCATTACACTCTGCACACATTCCATTCAGATCGTGGTGGCGAGTTCTAGGGCGAGATGGATGCCTACTTTGCCAAGCACGGTATTTTTCACCAGCTCTCCGCCCCTACTGCACCACAGCAAAACGGTGTGTCTGAGCGTTGGAACCGCACCATGGAGGATGCGCTATGCGGTCTGAGCGCGGTCTAGCGGAGTCCTTTGCCTTTGAGGGCTTCTCGTACATGACGTGGGTCTGGAACCGCTTGCCGCATGGTCCGCTTCCAGACCATGTCACGTAGTATGAGCTATGGTTCGGCCATCGCACTGATCTCCATCTCGCTCGCGTTTGGGGGTCTCTTGCTTGTGTCTAGTACACCGAGGACTAGCAGGGTTCTAAGGTCTCACCTCGGGGACGCATGTGTGCCTTCCTCGGCATCTCCCCCCGGTCGAACGCTTGGCGGTTTTGGGACCCTACTCGCCATCGCATGGTCGAGTCTCGAGATGCTCTCTTCTTTGAGACTCTCACCTACCGCGATTTGTCCAACATTCTATCGCTGGCCGCCGACCACGTTCCTACCTGTGTGGCTTCCCGGCCGATGGGGGAGACTAGTCCTGCGGATGGGTCCAGCCTGGCTTCCTCACCCGCTGACCGGTCTCCGGTTGCTGACGATTCGTCCATCGTGGCTGTGGGTCCAGTAGCCTCATCCATACCGTCCGACACACCCGATCCTCTGCCACTTCCTTGTTCCAAACCGGATCCCGTGCGGGCTCCAGTTCCCTCTGACACACCTGATCCCATACGAGCGTCAGTTCCTTCTGGCACACTTGACCCTGTGTCGGTGTCAGACCCTTCTGGCACACCCGATCCCGTACGGGTGCCAGTGCTGGTCCCCTCTGGTACACTTGACCCCTTACCAGTGTCAGTCCCCTCCATCACACCCACTCCCGTGCATCCACCCATGCCTCCTACGACTCTGGCACAGCAGCCTTCCCCCAGCCTGAGGCAAGCGATGCGTCGAGGTACTCCCGAGAGCCTGGCGGTCGCCTGCGACCATTACCCTCTAGAGCCCAGCGGACTGCTGACCCTGTGCCCAGACGACCGACTCGTCATGTTCAGAGTGGTGAGCTTGGCATGAAGGCCCTTGGCCTAAGTTTCCAGGCAGACGACACCGAGATTCACCCAGCATGTAATGTCGGCCACAAGGTTGTCTCTCGAGATTACTTGGTCGCTTGCGACGCCGTAGCCGACCTTGTCACGGTCAGACCGAGTCCAGAGGCGTGTGTCTTAGCCACCCGGAGCGCTCCCTCAACGATGCCTGATCTAGGCACATTAAAGGAGGCACTCTCACCTCACGATGCAGACCTGTGGCGTGCTGCTTGTGAGGATGAGGTGAGAGCCATCCGTGAGCACGGTGTCTATGAGCTTGTCGACCTCCCGTTTGGGCGGAGGGCTGTACAGGCCAAGTGGGTCTTTCGCAAGAAGGTGAAGCCTGATGGCAAACTGGATCGCTACAAGGCTCGCTTGACGGCCAAGGGGTTCTCGCAGGTTGAGGGAGTGGATTTCACTGACACCTTTGCACCGGTTGGCCGCATGACCATGACTCGTGCTCTGTTCGGGGTTGTTGCTCACCACGACTGGGAGCTACACCAGATGGACGTGAACAACGCGTTCCTCCATGGCACCTTAGAGGAGGAGATCTACATGGTCCAGCCACCTGGGTTCAAGGTCGGTGACAAGGTCTGGCGCTTACGCAAGGCCTTGTACGGCCTGAAACAGTCACCCAAGTGCTGGAACTTGGAGATCACTGGTACACTGACACGTGCCGGTTACGTACAGAGTGACGCTGACCCGTCCCTCTTTCCCAGACGAACAGCTGACAGATTCACTGCCATCCTGGTCTACGTGGATGACCTCCTGATTGCGTCTCCTCCTATGGAGGCCGTGAAGGAGGCCAAGGCAGTTCTCTAGGCTCCCTGTAGGATGAAGGACCTTGGTCCTGCATCTGTGTTCCTCGGGATGGAGACCGTGCGTGATCGCCACAACGGACACTCTTGTTACACCAGGCACGTTACGCCCATGTTGTGGGGGAGCGGTTTGCTGACCTCTTGGGTGCAGTTCCAACAGCCTCCACCCCCATCACACCTGACGGGCAGGATGCTCTGAAGGTGGATGATCCCGCAAACCGGGGGGAGACAGTGGACGTGACCCTATACTTGTGCCTGATCGGCTCCTTGATGTACTCGGCCACTACCGCACGACCGGACATTACCTTTGCCGTCAACCTCCTTGCACAGTTTTCACAGTGTCCTCGGGCAAGATCCCTTCATGCTGTTGTACGAGTGGTGCGATACGTGGTGTCCACACTGTACCTCGGACTCTGCTTTTGACGGCAGTGTTCGGTAGTAGTCAATGGCTATACAGACAGCGAATGGGCGTGGATTCCTCATGGGTGCAGCCAGACAGGCTACGTATTCCTGCTTGGTGGGACCGCTGTGTCGTGGCACAGTGGCAAGCAGGGTTGTATCGCACGTAGCTCATCAGAGGCTGAGTATGTTGCTATGGGCGCTGGGGTTGCTGAGGCGGTGTGGCTGCATCGTCTGTTTTGTGAGTTGCCTCAGTCCGTGCCTTGCATCGTTCTGCGCTGTGACAACCAGAGTGCTCTTGCCATCCCAGACAACTCTGGTGTGTTTCATGCATGCATGAAGCACATTGCTGTTGAGCATCACTTTGTGCATGATCTTGTGGAGAGACAGGTGATCTCTGTCATCTGGGTCGACACGGACATGCAACAGGCTGACTTCTTGACCAAGGCGCTTGCGCGTGGAAAGTTCATGGTGGTCATTCGTTCTGTCAGGCTACGCCCCTTGCCTGAGAGTGGCTGAGAGTGGGGTGTGTGAGCATGGACTGTTGTACATCTAGTTGTGCACATGTGTCAGTTCTACACGTGTATGGACATGCGTACCATCGGGTCATGGGGGAGTGTTGTGATGTGAGCTATTTCCGTCCGTTTGTATAGCTTACTATGACCACTCGGCCGTGTCCATGCTCGTGCAGATCCCTGATGTGGACCCAGCTGGTGCCGTAGCACTGATGGTGGATTCACCCGGCAGCAGCCACCAGGCGGCTGCCATGACGTCCCGGGTGCTTGCTGTGGTACTTTGTAGTTTTACTGTATACGCTAGAGTTTTCTCGGTGGACAGGCTCTTGAGGCCGATTTGCATGTTTTGCATTGTCCTTCCACAGATTGATGCCGGACTTGTGCGTGTGACCAGTCGTAGCGTCCGGCTCGAGATTTTTCACGTCTAAGTTTAGACGGCGTAGTATTCTGACATGTGTGCGCAGAGTTACGGCCAAAACAATGGTTTTGGGCCGGTTTTCGGACAACTCTTGGACTGCCGCAACTCTTGGACATCCGGTGTGCGCTGTGGCAGGTATTTATGCCATGGACCTGTCATTTGTTATCTCTCTCTGCAAATGCTTATGAAGCATTCAGACACTTTGCCTTGTGTCCCCTAGCCAAACCCTTGCCGTTACGTGCACGACTTGTGACTGTCGTCACCGTCTGATTAGGCACTGACGCCTGGTCAACAAGAGTGTGGCTAGGAAGCTTCTATGCATCTTCTTACCGAGGAGACCGGGTGGCTGTACTAGCGCTTTCGAGGTTCAAAAAGCTGTTTTGGATGTCTGGATGCTGATTTCGAGATTTTCTCGCATTACTCGCATTTTCTCGCAGTCTTGACCCATGCAATCGGAGAGCTGTTCCGATGCCTCAAGGAGACCACTGAAATTGTTATAATGGTTTACATAGTGTGTTCTCCGCGCTGACTCGTTTGGGTTCAGCCAAGGTAACAGGTCCTAGTGCGGCATGCTCCAGGCGCACCTACTTAAGCCCGCTAGGGGCTCATTTTGTCTCTCCCCTTGTTCCTTTACATTCAATGTTCTAGACTTAGCCAAATTCTTCATGTCTTGCGTCGCACTCACACACACAGCTCATGTTCATTTTTGCATGGGCCTGCATGCCCTAAAATTTTGGATGGACTTCTTGTTGTGATTTGTGACGTTCGTGTACAGTTTACTTTGACAACTCGGCCGTGTCCATACTCGTACAGATCCTTGAGGCGAGCCCTTGTGACACTGGTGCGACGACTGGCGGCGGACTACCGGCTTGGAGCTGGCCGACTACCATTCCAGAGCCCCAGATGCTGCCAAAACTCTCTGCTGTCTTTTCTACAGCTTGTAGGCGTCTTTCGACGGACTGGCTATGAGCCATATTTGCATGTTTTTGCATTACGTGTCCACCGTCTGATGATGGATGCATGCATGTGACCATTCATAGCGTCCTTCTTTTGATTCTGCATGTTTGGGTTCAGACGGCGTAGCATTCTGACATGTGTGCGCAGAGTTACAGCCAAAACAGTGGTTTTGGGCCAGTTTTAGGACAGCTCTTGGACTGCTGCGTGCGACACCCGCCATGCGCCGCGGCAGGTATTTACACCTTGGACCTTTCATTTGTTATCTCTCTTTGCATATGCTATTGAAGTATTCTAACATTTTGTTTTGTGTCTCCTGGCCAAACCCTTGCCGTTGTGTGCACGACCTGTGATTGTCATCACCGTCTGACCTGGCATTGGCGCCTAGTCAGCGGCCGTGTTGCTAGGAAGCTTCCACGCATTCTCATGGTATCAGAGCAGTAAGACAATTCTCACTGAGCTGTGCCACAGAGACGTAGTAGAGCAGCAGCAGTGAGAGTCACCGCTGCAACAGATTCCTGAGGGCTTGTCAGAGACAGCCAGTTGCCGTCCGCGCAGCCCTCACCCACCACACGTGAGATCGCAGTAGCGCTGTTGCCACCGTGCCAGCAGCAGCAGCGGTGTAGCAGCAACAACAACGGTGCGTGGCGGCTGTAGTTAGCGCAGCTGCCATCCACAGCTGCAGTGGCAACAGCAACAGCGGCGGCAGCAGAAGCGCTGTAGTAGCGGCGGCAACAGCAACGCAACAGTAGCAACGACAGTTGCAGCGCAAGCAGTAGTGGCGGCAGCAGCGCCGCAGCAGCAGCGGGGGCAACAGCACTGCAATAGCAGCAGCGGCAGTGGCAACAGTAACAACAGGGCAGTAGCGGCAGCAGCAGTAGCACCAGCGCAGCAGTGGCAGCAACAGCAGCACGCGGCGGTGGCAGCGAGCAGCAGCCGCAGTGTGCAACAACAGTAGCAGCAACAGCGCAGCCGCTGCTACCACCATTGCATACGCAACTACATAGCTACTAGTGCAGCTGACAGCCCAGTTGTAGCAGCAGCTGAGCGGAAGCTGTTGCAAAGCTTCCACGTAGCTTTCGCGCAGCCGTCGCGGAGCGGCTGCACCCTTGCAAAGAATCTCCAGAAAAAAAGGAGGGGAGGCGAGCTGACATCAGCAATTTTGTTTGTTGACGTCATCAGGTCGTGCTGACGTCAGCAACCACCTATTGACGTCAGCACCATACTTAGCCAAAATTTGGCCGAACAGTCAAACGTTGCAAGCGTCTCAAGTCCTCGAGAAACGCTGACGTTTTCTATATCCGAAAAACTTGACCTGTCGCCGTATACTGAGCGACGACATGAGCCTGTCCGACAACAAGGAGAAGGGACCAGGCTATCCCTCCTCCTCTTTGTTTGGTGTACTGAGTCCATGCTCGTAGGCCATTGAGGACTTGCAAAGCAAGCAGGATGAGATGCGTCGCCTCCAGAGAGAGCAGACTGAAGTTATCCGCACGTTAACTGAGCTTCTGCGTGCTCAGCCCACGGCTCCTTAGCGGGCTTCTGAGGGAGCTATCGGCGTCGCGGTCTCTACCCAGTAGTCGGCCCAGGCACTCGTGGCTGGCGCTCCACCTGTCCCACCACCTGCTGACCTCCTTGATGATGAGCAACTCATGCCAGGCATTATGGATGATTCCCCGGCTCAGGAGATTCGAGTTCTTAAAGAGCGCCTCCCTGAGCTGCTGACGGGCACCCGATCTCCTCCGTATTCCCCGATACGATCGTCACCTGACTACCCAAATGACCATCTCCTTCCAGGAGTCTTTTCCGTCTCTCATCCCACTCAGCCTGTGGTTGCTCTCCCCACTGAGCGGCAGTCTAAAGATTTTGAGGCACCACATCCAGAGTACATCAGTGAGGATGGCTTCAACTGCTGGGAGATCCTGTTTCAGGTGTGGGCTACTTTTGAGGGAGTGTGGCCCTACTACCACAGCCCGTACCAGCCTACAGACCCAGCACAGGTACCGACTGCAGCCCGGGCCATGCACGGACTCCTTTAAGCCATGCCACGTGAGACCGTCGTCGACTTCCGCCCCTTCCTTGGCGAGGCTGGCACATACACCGGCGCCGATCCCCATGGAGGTTGGGATTTGGCCTTATCCCTGCTGGCCACAAAGACGCACGCCACTCGTGCATCACACATTCGGGCTTTCCATTCGCTCCGTCAGGGGCTAGCGGAGCCTACAGCGGATTACTAGCAACGCGCCATGCGCATCTACAAGTGCTTCGGGACCTCAGGAGGCACACAGCTGTGGGCGCTTCATACGATTATGCTCGGAGTTCGCCTCGAGTACTCCGACATCTTCACACGGTACAGCAACGCTGTCCTGGAGCCCTTCTCAGCCACTCTACAGCTGCTTCCTTGGGCGCATTAACTCTTCCTTCAGGTGACCTCAGCCCGCGAGGCAGCCGTAGCCCATCAAGAGACTTCCCTCGCTGCAGCAGCCATTGCATCACCACCATCTTCCCTCCTCTAGTCTCCCTCTTCATCCTCCATCACTTCCTTGTCTTCCTCTCCCTCTTTGACCCCGTCTATATCCACACAGACACAAGGCATTGCAGGAGCCTCCCAGGGGAAGAAGAAGAATAGGAAGCGTGGATCAAGTCATCATCAGTCGTCATCCAGTGGTAGCAGTGGCCGTATTGTGCACTGCTACAACTGTGGAGGCGCCCATCGCTACACCGAGTGCCAGCAGCCGCTTGACTAGGTGCGGATCACTCGTGGGCTCCAGGCTACTCGTGCTCTCTGTTCAACGTCTGGCACGTCACCCGCATCCTCCTCCGGACGCACGGCGGCCACGACTCCAGCTATTCCTGCCTCCTCACCGGCGAGCAGCAGCGATCCGGACCCGCGCAACCACCCATCGCCGAGCTTCGCCACGTTCGGGCACTGCGCTTTCAGGGAGGTGCGAGTGTGTTGTCATCATCGCGTGGTTCAAGGACTGCTTGTTCGTCCGTTCCTGTGGCTCGTGTCGACACGTGTGGGGGAGCAAAGTCTGCATGTGATGATGATGGGCCTTACTGCACCGAGTGGATTCATGAGTCCCATTTTTGTGTTGTGCGTCGTTCCTCCCCACTGACAGCTCAGCGTCCCTCTGATGCCGAGTGTTCTATTCCTTGTTGTACAATGACGTGCACCAACCGTGACTCCGGTGGCACTTGGATCATCGATTGTGACTGCTACTGACACACGTAGTGTCGTCCTACGTGCTTCAGTCATAGATGATTTGTATCGCATCACTCGGCCCTCCTCCAGTTGTATCTTTCTCACTGGTGTTCTATCTCTGGAACACCAGAGGTTGCTTCATTGTCGTCTATGTCACATGCGGTGCGACACTATGTCAAAGCTCATTCGGACACAGCCCGCTCTCGGCCTTGACGTGGCTTTTTTCGAGAAGCCACCTAATACTGATTGTCTTTTTTGCACTTAGGGGAAGATGCACCGGTACACCTACCCTGACTCTTGTTCTCGAGTGCTTCGGCCTCTCAAGCTAGTACACTCAGACCTTCTCGGCCCTCTCCCAATCGAGTCCCTGGCCGAGAGGGGCCGGTTTGTTCTGACTCTGACTGATGACTTTACCCGGATGCGGTGGGTCTACAACCTGTGTTAGAAGAGCGACGCCGCCCTTGCGGTTCGACTCTGGCTAGTGATGGCTGAGCGCCAATCCTGCCACACGCTACATACCTTCCGCTCGGATCGCGGCGGCGAGTTCCTTAGGGAGATGGACTCCTTCTTTGCTGAGCATGGGATTTATCACCTGGTCTCCGCTCCTGCTAACTCCCAGCAGAACGGTATATCTAAGTGCTGGAACCGCACCATGGAGGATGCAGTTCGTGCCATGCGGTCTGAGTGCGGTCTCCCGCAGTCTTTTGTCTTTGAGGGTTTCGCCTACATTAATTGGGTATGGAACCGCCTCCCGCACGGTCCGCTTCAGGACCATATCATACCGTACGAGCTCTGGTTTGGACACCATGCTGGTCTTCGCCTCGCTCACGTCTGGGGCTCCCTAGCCTCCGTGTGGTACATCGAGGACCAGCAAGGGTCCAAGGTCTCACCTCGGGGCCGCTTGTGTGTCTTCATAGGCATTTCCCCGTGGTTGAAGGCCTAGCGCTTCTAGGACCCCACTCGTCGTCATGTCATTGAGTCCCGCGACGCACTGTTTTTTGAGTCTCTCACCTACCGAGACTTGACTTCGATCATAGCGCTCTCCGCCACCCATGTTCCTTCCTGTGCAGGTTCTCGACGGATGGGGGGGACTTCCACACCAGCGAGCATCCCTCATCAGGCGGATGCGTCCGCTCGAGCCCCCTCTTGGTCTCTGGCCCTTGATGATCCGGCGATCATTGTCGTTGGTCCAGAGATCTCGCTTGTCCAACCTGTTTCACACCCCACAGGTACCTCTGTTCCCACGACTTCCATGCCTCCTTCTACACCAGAAACCTGTGTCTACTGGCACCCCTGTTTTTGTACCTGGTCCAGCCTCGCCCACTCCCGTTCCTACGTCGGCTGGTACTCCTGCCTTAGTGCCAAGTCCATTCTTGCCTGCCCCAGCTGTCACACCCAGCCCCGTGTTCCCCACACACGCATCTCCTCGCACGGAGTCTCTGGCTGCCTCGTCTCAGCCCTCACTAGCTGCGGTCGCATCTGTCCCTAAGCCTGAGGTACGTCCTTTGACCTCAGGTTACTCTCGTGAGCCCGATGGCNATTCTTGCCTGCCCCAGCTGTCACACCCAGCCCCGTGTTCCCCACACACGCATCTCCTCGCACGGAGTCTCTGGCTGCCTCGTCTCAGCCCTCACTAGCTGCGGTCGCATCTGTCCCTAAGCCTGAGGTACGTCCTTTGACCTCAGGTTACTCTCGTGAGCCCGATGGCCGTCTTTGACCATTGGATTCCGGAGCTCAGCGAGCTTCGGGCCCCAGACCCAGGCGCTCCATTCGCCGCATCGCGAGTGGTGACCCCGGCACAAAGGCCCTAGGCCTGAGTGTTCGCACTGAGCTCATAGAGGTACATCCAGCGTGCCCCGTAGGGCACGACCTTGTCACTCGCGAGTTCCATATCACCTATGATGCATCAGCTGATCTCGTGGTCGTCAGGCCCGGCACTGAGGCATGTGCACTCTCCACGCAGAGTTCTCCCTCTATGGCGCCCAACCCGGGCACACAGAGGGAGGCTCTCTCATCACAGGATGTTGATTCTTGGCGTGCTGCCTGCAAGGATGAGCTTTGCGCTATCCGAGAGCTTAGAGTCTACGAGCTTGTCGACCTTCCTCCTAGGAGGAAGGATATTGAGGTCAAGTGGGTCTTTCGCAAGAAGGTGAAGCTAGATGGCTCGTTGGAACGCTGTAAGGCTCGCTTGGTCGTCAAGGGGTACTCTCAAATTGAGGGAGTCAGTTACATCGACACTTGCCCCTGTCGACTGCATGACCTCAGCTCGAGCTCTGTTTGGTCTAGTGGCTCAGCATGATTTGGAACTACACTAGATGGACGTGAACAATGCGTTCCTCCATGGCTCTCTGGATGAGGAGATTTACGTGGCTCAGCCACCGGGCTTTGAGGACAGTGACAAGGTCTGGCGCTTCTGCAAGTCCTTGTACAGCCTCAAGCAGTCTCTGCGGTGTTGGAACCGGGAGATGACTGGCACTTTGACTCGTGTAGGATACGTACAGAGTGAGGCAGACCCCTCTCTTTTCATCCTACCAACACCCGAGTGGTTCACTGCCATCGTGGTCTATGTTGATGACCTTTTGATCGCATCTCCATCCTTGGCGGCCGTGAAGGAGGCCAAGGCTGTGCTGCAGACTCCCTACAGGATGAACAACCTCGGTCCTGCCTCGGTGTTTCTCGGCATGGAGATCGTGCCAGATCGTAGACATCGGACACTATTGTTGCATCAGGCTCGATACACACGAGTCATGGGGGAGCACTTCAACAATCTCCTCGGTGTAGTGCCCTCCGCTTGCACACCTCTCACACCCGATGGGCAGGATGCCCTGAAGGTGGATGATCTTACACAGCTGGGGGAGACAGTGGACGTGACCTTGTACCTCCGTCTCATCATATCTCTGATGTACCTGGCCACTACCACGCGTCCTGACATCGCATTCGCCATCAACCTCCTTGCTCAGTTCTCGCAGGCTTCACGTGCTAGAGCCCTTCATGTGGCTGTGCGAGTGGTGCGGTGCGTGGTCTCCACCTCGTACCTCGGACTCTTTTTTCGTCGACAGTGTTTGGTGGTCCTTGACGGCTACACTTACAATGACTGGGCTTGGAGCCCAGTTGGGCACAGACGTACTGGCTACGTGTTTCTGCTTGGTGGTACCGCTCTTTCTTGGCAAAGCGGGAAGCAGGGCTGCATTGTACGTAGTTCATCAGAGGCAGAGTACGTTGCTTTGGGCGCAGGGACTGCTGAGACAATATGGCTGCAGCGCTTGTTTCTTGAGCTTGGGCAATCAGAACCGCCATTATACTGCGGTGCGACAACCAGAGTGCTCTCGCCATTGCGGAGAACTCTGGTGTCTTTCATGCTTGCACAAAACACATTGCGGTTGAGCATCACTTTGTTCGTGATCTGGTGGAGCGACGCGTGATCTCCATCATGTGGGTTGGCACTGACATGCAGCAAGCTGATTTCTTGACGAAGGCACTAGCTCGCGAAAAGTTCCTGGTGGCCATTCGTTCTGTTTGGCTTCGTCCCATGCCTGAGGGTGGTTGAGTGTGGGATATGCATCTGTGCCTCATATGTTTGTGTCACTCACTATTGTGTTTGTACCAGTGCTGCACATGTATGGACATGCGTGCCATCGGGTCATGGGGGAGTGTTGTGATTTGTGACATTCATGTACACTTTAATGTGACCACTCGGCCGTGTCCATACTCGTGCAGATCCTTGAGGCGGGCCCTGGTGACACCGGTGCGACGACTGGCGGTGGACTACCGGCTTGGAGCTGGCCGACTACCGTTCTAGAGCCCCAGATGCTGTCGGAACTCTTTGCTGTCTTTTCTACAGCTTGTAAGAGTCTTTCAGTGGCCATGAGCCCTATTTGCATCATGTGTCCACCGTCTGATGATGGATGCATGCATGTGACCAGTCGTAGCATCTGTCTTTTGATTCTGCACGTCTAGGTTTAGACGGCGTAGCATTCTGACATGTGTGCGCAGAGTTACGGCCAAAACAGTGGTTTTGGGTCGCTTTTTGGACAGCTCTTGGACTGTCGCGTGCGACACCCGCCGTGCGCCACGGCAGGTGTTTATACCTTGGACCTGTCATTTGTTATCTCTCTCTGCATATGCTATTGAAGCATTCTGACACTTTGTCTTGTGTCTCCTAGCCAAACCCTTGCCAATGTGTGCACGACCTGCGACTATCGTCACCGTCTTACCACGCATTGACGCCTAGTCAGCGGCCGTGTTCCTAGGAAGCTTCCACGCATTTTCTCACTTCTAATATGTCCATTGTTTTGCCAGATAAAGCATCGTTGTCCATGGTTTTCAACCACATAACAGCGATGCCCATGTTTGTCGTTCTTCGAGCAAAATGGGCATGGCTGTCATGTATTTCCTTTATTCACCGGATTCGACGTGGATTTCGACTTCGAGGGCGGAGGCAAACTTCGCCCGTCATCGCGAGCTCGTATGAGGGGTTTTGTGGCGAAACCTCCCTGCGAGCTTGCGATGACCCTGCCAAACCCCCCAGTTAAACTAGGGGTTTTGTCGTAGGTTTGGAGGGGTTTGCGAGATGTGGTACACGTGTGATAGAAGAAACGAAATGTGCCTCACCCCGCTACTGCGAGGCCCGGCAAATACCCAGGCAAGTAAAAAAAAACCAAAACGCCCTGTTTAAACTAGGGGGTTTTTTGTAGGTTTGGGGGGGTTTGCAAGATGCGGCGCATGTGTAATAGATGGAAGGGAATCTGCTAGGCCCCGCTACCGTGGGTCCCGTCAGATACCCTGGCAAGTGAAAAAACAAAAAAGAAACCCCCCATGTAAACTAGGGGGTTTGTAATAGGTTTGGTGGGGTTTGTAAGTTGTGCCACAAGTGTGATAGAAGAAAGATAATCTGCTGGGCACTGCTATCGTGGGGCCCAGAGAATGCCCAGGCAAGTAAAACAATGAAACAAAAACCCTCCAGTATGACTAAGGGGGTTGTCGGATATTGGGGGCGGGGGGGTTGCGAGATGGGATGCACCCTATTGCGGGTTTTGGAGTTTGCACTTGCGGACTCCAAAACTTGTGACATTGCAACTTCGGACATCAGTGAGGCTGGTGTCAGAAGTCGCTAACATCACTCTCGAAGTCGGCGACGGCCGACTTCAAGAGCGAAGTTGAATACCAGGTGTTGGTGTGTGTGGCTGCCACCTTTCACGAGCGATGGCAAGGAGAGCAGTGGTACAGGAGAGCGCAACAACATGGTCCCGGATGTGGACCCCGGAGACACTGATGCATCGGTAGGTCGTGGACCACCCACTCGGAGCTGACTGACGACTGCCTTAGCGTCATGCATGCTGTCTCGGACCTCCTGCAGGTTTTCTGCAGCCTATCCTTGATGGGACGCAGCTGGCACCAAAGCACCGACGAGTGGTGGCTCCATCCACCAGCAAGTGCCAAAGAGCTGCCACGACGCCCTGGGTGCTTGCCGGGGTGCTTTGCGGTTTTTCTGCAGACGCTAGAGTTTTCTCGGTGGATTGGCTCTTAAGCCCGATATGCATGTTTTACATTTCCTGTCCACCGATTGATACCGGACTTATGCGAATGACCAGTCATAGCTTTTGGCTTCAGATTTTTCATCTCTAGGTTTAGACGGCGTAGCGTTCTGATTTGTCTACACAGAGTTATGGCCAAAACAGTGTTTTGGGCCGGTTTTAGGACAGATCTTACACTGCCGCGTACGACACCTGTCGTGCGGCGCGGCAGGTATGTATGCTGTGGACTTGTCATTTATTATCTCTCTCTGCAATTATATTTATATTGAGCTTCCTGACACTCTGCACGTGTCCCTACCCTGACCCTTGCAGTTTCTTGCATGACTTGTGACTATCGTCACACACTGACGGAGCGTTGACGCTTAGTTAAGTGGCAAGCGGTTAGGAAGGTTCCAGGAAGCTTCTCATGGTATCAAAGCAAACAAGCCATAGCTCGTTGTGCTGTGCAACAGAGACGTAGCAACAGTAGCAGCAGCAGTGAGTGGCAACAGTAGCAGCCACCCATAGCAGCAGTAGCAGATGCTGGAGGGACCCACCACGACTATGTTCCAGCGGAGTGGTGAAGGTAGCGGAGACAACGACGGCACCTCTAAGGAACAACGGCCATAGCAGCAGTTAGCAACGGGAAGCATCTGCAACGATAGTGGCTACGGGCAGCAGCCACTGCAGGTGCCAACAACACCAGGTGGCAGCAGCAGCCGTGTCTGGCTGTTGGTGTGTGCACAAAAAAAAGGAAGAAGCAGCTCGCAGCAGCAGCTTGTTGGAGCGGCTGCAAGCAATGACAGTGCGTAGCGGAGTAGCAGCTTGCAGCAGTAGCGCCATCAGCAGCCACGAGCTATAATTGCAGGCAAAAGTTGCCACACCAATTGCAGCAGCAGTAGCAGGCAGCAGCCGCAGCAACAACAGCAGGCAGCAGCAGGCAGCAAACGCAAAAGAAGCCACAGCAGCGGGTGCGGCAGCAAGCACCTGTAGCAACAACGGCGATGAGCAGCAGCCGTAGCAGGAGCAGCGGCGGCGAGCAGCTCTAGCAAAAGATGTAGCAGCAGCAGCCGCAAGCGACAGCCGCAACAGGAGTCGTAGTAACAACAGCAGCAGGTAGCGGTTGTAGTAGCAGCAACAGCAGCAGCGGTTGCTGTAGCAACCGCACTATCAGTTGCTATAGCAACTGTTGTCGTTGGGCTTGAGGGGGACCCGATGCGAGGGACCCATCCTGGGGGGGAGGGGTCCCCTCGATCGGGCTTGTTGTGCCGACGGGGGGCGCGATAGAGCGTCGGCCGAGAGCCGACGCATGAGCCGGCGCGTGCCGGCCAAACGCCGGCCTCCCGCCGGCAAAGAGGGCCAGGGGAGGCCGACGGGTGGCCTCCGGCCAGCTGCCCGCGAGGGGGGGAGCAAGCCTCCCCCTCCACTGCGCTCGCCGTGAGGGTCGAGCCAGACAACCGAAAAAAAAACAAAAGGGGGGGAGGACGGGGGGGGGGGGTCCTCGAGTGGGGTATTCGAGAAATACCCCAAGAAGGGGTATCCCACCTAGAGCATTCGGTGAACAAAAAAAAAAGGTTCCTCCTACTGTCTTTCCTTTCAGGAAGTGAGTTCTTGTTTTTGTTTTTGTTTGTTACTTTTACCTTTTAGTGTGGCTTGAGGCCACCACCGTCGGCTGACGACGAAAACCGCGGTAGCTGCAACTGCCTCGAGAGTCGCAGCAATAGCAGCAGCAGCGAAGGTAGCTTAAGGCCACAGCCGTCGGCTGACAACGACACCCGATGCAGCATCGGCGGCACCAAACGCGACTTGAGGTTGCACATTGCCATAGTTGTGTCATTGCCATCGTGTGGCGATAGTGCAAAATTAGGCTGACGACATCGTAGCCTGTCGGAGAGACGTTGAGCATCCCTCTACGTGGTTCTTTGCACCACCGGGATCGAGTGTCGAAGACCATCACCCACGCTAAGCTCCCAACATGAGCTACGCACTGTTCCCATGGGCATCGCCAGCTCCGTGGTCTGCGCCTGAGCCTCAGCCGTGGCAGCCGCCACAGGCATAGTGGTCGATGCAACTGTGGCATGTGCCCCGGTTGCCTTTGGGGATTTTGTATTACTACTATCGAGATAGGCAGCATAGCTCGCGCAAGTGCCGACAGCGCCCTCCTGGGTGACATCCCCCTTGGGTACGACCCTCTACACCTCCTCCTTTGGTGGATACGTCACCGGGCAATGCCACAGCGCTTTTGCGAGGAGATGTGGCCATCCTATACATGGAGGTCGGGAAACTCAATCGCATGGTCCACCAGCTCCTTGACCACGTGACTTCCGAGCGAGCTACCACCCCGCCGCTCATGTCACCTCCCACTTTATCTCCATTCTCCTCCCCATCCTGCATCCTTTCTATGCTAGTATGCCAGATCTCTTGTCTACATCTGTCGCCCTCCGTTCTGTTTTGGAGGCAGTCGGCATCATACCGACGACTGGACCCTCAGCCCCTGGTTGTACCGCTCGTGCTCGCACTCGCCGTGCGCGGCGATGAGCTGCTCGTCTTGCACGTCGTGCACAGGCAATACTACCACATGCGACCGTGGGAGGAGTCACACGTGATGAGACCCCCTCGTCCCTTGTCCTCGGATTGGTCTGCTGAGTTCCCACAGCTCCTGCCGAGGTGTCAATCGTGGGGGGGATGGTTTGTCCGCTGACGACCGCGACGGAGCTTGGTATTGGTGAGGCGACTGCAATGGAGTGCAGGATGGTTGAGGCGGATGATGCTACACAGCAGGCTCACTTAGCAAAGTGTTTGGCAAGGGGCAACTTCCGTCGTGACTAAGACTCTTCATCAGAGGAGGATTGGTCCGATGCTGAGTCAAAGTCAGGGATGGAGATGGTGATCGCTGATGCCTTGGCGGATGACGTGACGACGGCCAATGCCAGAGCTGCGCCCAACGATGTGCACGCTCCCGCATTAGCTGGTGTGGAGACAGCTGCCATGAAGCTACGAGTAGCAGCAAGAGGAGCAGGTGATACAGATGCTGATGCTTAGCCCACAGCAATCGCCTAGGTGGTTCTGGCAAACAGTGCTAGGCAGCAGGAGGTGATGGACTGCCAGGACGAGGCAGACTTCCTCTATGAGGACCAGTCGTCCGTTGTGAAGTGGTCAGACATAGGGTCTGAGGCAAACGTAGAGGCCCAGTGCACTGCCGTATTTGCAGTAGCCGCGACACGAGCACGAGATGGCCCATCGGTGACAGCAGACGTCCGCATGTGCGACATGGAGGATGTAAAGCGAGTTGCGAATCTCCGTCTCCTCGCTGCCTTGACCGATGTCGCTAACACCATGGCGGTTCCAGCCGATGACACAGTTATAGTGGTGGCTACAATTCATGTACCCGAGCACCTACGCTCCGCGGTCGACGAGCAGGAGGGAGTGGTGGCTCGTTCGAAGGTGCACGTGCAGAGTCCCATGGTCGAGCTCCGGGAGGCCAGCTGCCGCTGTTACACCGCGGATGTTCAAGCACGACGGAATGTCGAGGAGTGTGTGGAGGATGTACACCGGCGTCTCGAGGCAGCTAAGTGGTCTCTACGGGATGCACGTCTGGGATAGGCTGACCTCCAGTAGCAGGTGGATGATGGGCTGCGCACCAAGGGTCACGAGGAGCACCACGGCACTGGCCGCACCTTCGATGACCATGACGTCGCTGCGGATGCAGCTATACCTACACATGCCGACGTCCGGCCAGCAGCTGGCGGCCGAGCGACAGGTGTGTCACGAGCAGGAGGTGCCTTCGCAACAGTCGTTCCTACAGCCCCAGACAACTTTTGTCGTGACTCATTGTCTTGCGCTCCCCATCTACCAGCACCTCATGACCCGACGACACTTCAGTTGATGAGTGACGTAGAGGACGTTGACTGTTGCGACGAGCAAGTGCAGCTCCACTCCTTCCTACGGGCTAACACCACGAGGCTACAGGAGGCTCTGGCTCGTGCCGATGCGCAGACTATCGAGGTCCACCGTCAGGTTCGTTTTGTGACTGACCATCTACATGCCGCAGATGCAACCAGCCGGTCGACTGCCGCTTCAAAGCTTGTCGAGCTCCACACGCGCCTCGACGCTGCGGAGGGCACAAGGCGATATGCAGCTCAGGTGTTGGAGGCCATATAGCAGGCGATTGTTTTTGAGGAGGCCCTTTGCATTGCACCAGTCACATCAGCAGATGACAACAGTGGTGACCACTACGACAGCGACGACGCCACTCCGGGGTGAGGCTTTGTGCGAGCACATCCCACTAGTATCGTCGTCATCCTTGCTATTGCTGTGCAGGAGTATGTGGCCATGGGGGAGATGTTCTCCCTCCTCATGGATTGTGTTGGGAGCAACCATCAGCTTTACTCGTATTGTCAGCCTCTGTAGCCCAGGGGGAGTGTTGGTGTGTGGACTTTAGCCTCACACCCTTTTGAGGACAGTGAGGTTACTTTGGGTGCTGCACGATGCTATGGTCGAGGTTATCCTGGTCAAGCCCGCGCACCTGGTGAGTTTCACCGGTGTGATGTGGAGACCCATTGCCTCCATGTGTTATGTATGATCCATGCAAGGTTATGCTGGTTGAGACCCGCGCACCTGTTGACTTCTACCGGTGTGACGTGGAGACCCATTGCCTACATGTGTTATGTATGATCCATACATGAAGTGGTCGAGGCCCAGACACCCGGAGACATTTTCCAGGGTCACGAGGAGACCTTGCTTCTCTATCTCTCTTGCATGATGTTTTACACGTAGGTGTGTGATTCACTTCGTGTATGGTCAAGACCCGGGCATTTGGTGGGATCCACCATTGTCAGGAGGAGACCTTGTGCTGTGGTATGCTTGATCAGTGCTCACTATGATTGGTTCCCTGACCATCATCTCTTGCCTTTGCTTAGAAATCGTTATGTTAATAGTTGTGTTAGCCAGGGGAAGTGTTGGCGTTTGTGGCTTCCACCTTTCACGAGCAATGGCAAGGAGAGCAGCGGTACAGGAGAGCGCAAGGACATGGTCCCGGATACGGACCCAGGAGACACCGATGCTTTGGTAGGTGGTGGATCACCCACTTGGAGCTGAAAGACGACTGCCCTCGCGTCGTGGATGTTGTCTCGGACCTCCTCCAGGTTTTCAGCAGCCTATCCTTCATGGGACGCAGCTGGCACCGGAGCACCGATGAGTGGTGGCTCCATCCACCAGAAGCTGCCAGAGAGCTGCCACGACACCCTTGGTGCTTGCCGGGGTGCTTTACGGTTTTTCTGTAGATGGTAGAGTTTTCTCGGTGGACTGGCTCTTGAGCCCGATTTGCATGGTTTGCATTTTCTGTCCACCAATCGGTGCCGGACTTATGCGTGTGACCAGTCGTAGCGTCCGGCTTAAGATTTTGCATCTCTAGGTTCAGACGGCGTAGCGTTCTGATTTGTCTGCACAAAGTTACGGCCAAAACAGTGTTTTGGGCCGGTTTCAAGACAGACCTTGCACTGCCGCGTGCGACACCTATCGTGCGCCGCGGCAGGTATTTATGCTGTGGACTTGTCACTTGTTATCTCTCTCTCCAATTATATTTACATTGAGCTTCCTCACACTCTGCACGTGTCCCTACCCAGACCCTTGCAGTTTCGTGCATGACTTGTGACTGTCGTCACACACTAATTGAGCGCTGACGCTTAGTTAAGTGGCAAGCGGTTAGGAAGGTTCTATGAATTTTCTCACCATGTTCGGTCGCTTCTCCGAAAACATGGTCACCGTTGTCATGTTGATTTTAACTATGGACAGCGCTGCTAAATCTGGCGAAACCATGGGCACTAGAGCATTTGGAACCTAAAATATTTCCAATATGGTATAAGAGCACAGGGGGGCGTGTGAGCAGCAGAAGCAGATGCAGTGGGCGCAAAGCGAAGAGAACGCACCACGTGGCACCACGCCGGCAGCAATGTAAGGGAGCACGTGAACGCCACAAGGGCAATGAGTTGCACATGGCAGCATTAGCGACTGCTACGGCAACAGTAGTAGGAGCAGCCGATGGAGCACTGGCGGTAGCAACAGCAGCGTGCAGAAGCAAGCAGTAGCGGCGGTAGGAGCATCATCACATAACAGCAACAGTAGCAACCGCTATAGCAACGACGGTAGTAGCAGTAGTGTGCAATAGCAAGTAGCAGCGGCGACAGCAACAAGCGGTGTCGACGGCAGCAACAGCATCGCCCTTTCTTGATGGGGCCCTCGGAGGGCCCCGTCGAGCCCCTCCAAGGGGCTCCTTGGAGGGGCCCTTCGGCTCCGTCAGCTGACGGACGGAGGGAGGGACGGACTCCCCTCCCGTTCCCTTGCCTCCTCACTCATTTGCTCGATCAATCACTTGCTTGCTCGCTTTTTTTTGTGAGCGAACAAGGAGCGAGGGGGTGGGGCCGACCTGACATCGCCCCCTTGTTCTTCTATTTCCCCTCAATCCTAACCTACCCCCTTTCTAGGGGGCAATCCTGAACCGGGTGACAATCAAACCCAGGATGAGCGGAAAGGGAAAAAAACGAGGGACGGGGGTGGGGGCGAGAAGAGGGGAGAGCAGGATAGAGAATAAAAAGGTGGCGGGTGAGGGCAACAAAAAAAAAGGGGTGGCTGAGGGCAAGAGAAAATAAAAATGAAAAAAAGGGAAGTGTCCAACTACTACCATCGCAACAACAAAATCGGCTTCCATAGCAGCAATAGAAGTATCTGGCGGAGTTGCAACGACTACATAGTGCGGCGGCTACGCCAGTGCTTGCAGTTTTGCTTCTCAGCCAACAGCGGATTGTGCGTCGGCGGCGATCTCCGCTTCGAGACGCATCCTATACCGGCGTCTTCTAGGGGTCCGTGGATTGGTACGCGCACGTCACTCCGTAGGATCGATGGCAGATTCGAGTCTTTCTATCTCTGAGGGCTGGGTCGTCTACCGCTTGGAGTAGCAGCCACACCTACAGCCGCCACCCCTTCTTGTCTTGGAGCAGTCTTTGCTCTATTAGTGGCAGCAACATTAGTAGCCACAGTTAGTCAGACTCTAGTCTCCGGGCGTGTTGTGGTAGTGCAGATCCTCCCTTCTGGTCACGTTTTCTGACCCGGACACCGTGACCTTCAAGAGTGACAGTACCTACAGGCGTCATTCTCTCCGGTGGGTTGGTGTTTACCACCGGGAGTAGGTGCCCTTGGTACCTATCCATCGTCTAGTGCACGAGATGAGTGTGCGGACATCCAAGCAAGCGCCCTACGCGTTTGACTGTTACTACCATGGTGATGGACGTCATGGTTGGCGTCGCTGTTGGACGCGCCCTCCCGGCTGGCATCCACCTTGGCTTCAACCTCTTCTAAGCATGCGACCTCCACAGCATGCGGATCTGCCAGCATTGGTGGATCCCCAAGCTAGACCTCTGGCAACCATGTTTATTGAGATCCATGGCCTGAGGCAGATGGTGCAGCGACTTTGTGACATCGTTGTTACCGAGAGTGCTTCCACTCCTCGTTCGTCGACGGCCTCCTTGACCGCATTTCCTTCATTCTCTCTTACTTCCTCATTTGATGGTGTCCCTTTAGCTTCACCTGTTGGCTTGTCCCAGGCTGTCACCATCCTCTCCATCCTCCACTCTCCTGCGACCATGATGCCAGCTCGCGATGACATGTCTTCATGTAGGCGTTCCAGTCGTGTCTCCCCGCGGCATTGGCGTCAGTGCTCCGCACGCCTTACACGCACCCGTTTTAATACATCCTCCATGTCCTTGGCTTTTGTTGCTGTACCTGTCGAGGGGGAGTGTGGTCACCGCACATTGCCTTTTGTGACCGTAGCGACAGGATCTGCACTTGTGCCAAGCCGTGGTCCCCGAGCGTCCGCTCAGGCAGACTCAGATGATACGGTGACACCACATGGTGTAGATTCTGATCCCGACATGGCGTTCATGGTGGAGACTTACCTTTCATCATCCGGGCTGGATCGAGATCTTCCACAGCAGTAGGTAACATCAGGAGAAGCGGAGGCATGGCGTCCTTGGACGGTGCCACTCGCGGTTGCGCTCGGTGGAGGCCCAGGGATGGCACACGTGTCCCGTACGGATCGGGATGCATCTACCGGACATTTGGGGGAGAGTGTGCGGACGACTCAAACCAGTCCAGTGGGTGTTGGAGAACTTGGGACGTGCATGTCGTTGAGGTCGAAATCTATGCCGGGGCAGCAGCCAGAATTTCTATAACAAGTTACATCAAGAGGAGTGCAGATCCCGTGTGCCTTGGCGGTGCCACTCGCGACTCCGATCGGTAGCGACGTGGCAGTGGCACAGGATTATTGTGCGGATCGGGATGTCCCATACGGATTTCCGGGGGCGTTGGCACATAACTCTCACACCAGCCCGACAGCAATCGCAGTGCATGAGCAAAGTCGGCCGGCTGGTCTTTTATAGGTTGAGGCATTCTTCAGAGCAACACTTTTGAGAGATTTCCCTAGGACATATGCTACAGCAGACACAACAGGCTCCACCCTCTCATCTACGCTACTTGAGGACTAGCATCAGCATGAGGATTCGTCCATGTTCCTACAATCTACAGGTTCTCATACACACGACAGAGCAGCGACATACATGACGGATTCAGATGGTGGTCCTCACTCTATCATCGAGCAGGTGGCAGCGACCAGACTTCCCGACAATAGAGTACGTGAGCGCCAGCTACACTTGCTGGTTGCCTTGATGGGCATTGTGGAGCCGGAGTCCTGCACACATGTGTCCACTATGGCGGCAGTCGAGGACACTGGATCAGATCCGTACACGGGGATGGAGTCACATCGTCAGTAGGAGTTGAGTTCTGCCCCCTCGTTTTCACTTGTTGGTGACCCTGCTGATCACATCAATGCTGAGAGCGGCAGTACCTGCACGAAAAAAATTTCCACATGCTTTGCGGACTCTAACAACTCTTCCTTCTCCTTCTCTCTCCGCGTATGACCGCTCGCTCCTCGCATGACAGACACGAGATGTGGTGTGGATGCGATACCTGACACGACGTCATGGGAGAGGCATGACGAGGTCCATGCACTGTTGTGAGCATCTACATCATCCAACATGTTGCTCATGCAACATGCCTGCACTGTTACATGTGGATGGTAGCACACTGTTGGTCGTGACCCGGACACTTGGTGGGTTGTGTCAGTGTCAGGAGGAGACCATGTGATCGTGTGTCTTGGTGAATGGCTATACTTCGTGTGGCATGTACATGCGAGCTGGGTCGCTCTTAGTGGTCGAGACCCGCACACGTGGTGAGTTGCACCCGTGTTACAAGGAGATCCTCCCATGATCCTGTGTTTGGATGATGATGCTATTGTGTTGGATTGCTCGTAGCGGTCGAGACCCGGACACTGGTACCGCCAGTGTCACGAGGAGACCATCTTCTCGTCTGACATGTGTATGATGTGCATTACACTGGTTTGTGTGCATGTGCATCACTCCTCTCATGGTCGAGACCCAGACACTTGGTGAGATGTGCCAGTGTCGAGGGAGACCTTCGATGGGTAGCAGGTCAGTGTGTGTGTGGTTTAGTGGTGCACATTGTGGTTTGGCATACGTTGTTGCTCGGTGCCTTCGTTCATTTAATTTGGCATGGATGGCTATGTCAGCCAGGGGGAGTGTTGTTTTGTGTGGTCTCCACCCGTCATGACTTACGCCGATGCATTATCCATATACCCACATTGGCGGTACATGCTAGAGGAGGACGTGACAACACGACGAGCCTCCGAAGTGTCTCGAGACTTCTCCAGCACCTACTATAGTTTTGGCGAGACACGGTCGATGTATTCCGATAGCCTTGTTGGCTTCTCCAGAGTTAGTGGAGTTTTCTCAGTGGGTTGAGACCTGCGTACCCGGTGGACTCTACTAGTGCGAAGAGGAGACCTAGTGGGTGTACTAGCGCTTCCGATATTCGGAAAGCTGTTTTGGATGTCTGGACGCCGATTTCCAGATTTTCTAGCATTGCTCGTATTTTCTCGACGGTCGAGACCCGGGCACTCAGAGAGCTCTTTTGGTGCCTCGAGGAGACCACCGTTATCATTATAGTGGTGTACATAGTATGTTCTCCCCGCTGACTCGTTTGGGTTCAGCGAGGGTGACGGGGCCTCGTGCGACATGCTCTCGGCGTCCCTTCTTAACCCGGTAGAGACTCTCTCCTTGCTCTTTTCTATTCAGCGTTCCAAACTTAGCCAAATTCTTGCCGTCTTGCGTCGCACTCACACACAAAGCTCATGTTTGTTTTGGCATGGGCCTGCATGCCCTAAAGTATATCCAATAACCAATGTGACCGATTCGACAGAATCCTTGGTCGATAAGGCCAAAACCGCAGTGCTTTAGGGTCTCCGACCCTCAAGCCATCCCGCCTCACCGCCCATAGTCCCAGGTGACCCCGCTTGAGCCACATGGCTCCTTTGACCGGTCAGTGTGGCAATGCCACCCTACTGAAAACTAAAACATGATCCATCTATTTCGAGAATTTTCTAGTTGGGAATGTGGTCTTGTTTCTTAAGGAATGTGTGTATTTGTAACGTGTCGTGTCTCCAATTCCTGCTCTGAAGTCGTCATCGGAGCTTGTAGAATGGAGTTCTCAGTCCGCGTCAGGGATTTACCCCCTTTGCAGGACTGAGGGGCAATCATCCTCAATGACCCAGAGCAGGGAGACTCAAATGTTTTGAGTCTCCGGAGGCCTGTTTGTGTTTTTAACCTTACCGTTGGTTTTCGGACTCAAACCGGGGGTTTCTACCTCAAACTCGTGTATTTGCACAAGTTTTCCAGTTTCAAAACTCATAGTTCATCCTAAACAAACTTGAGTTTTTTTTCTATGCGTTGGCGCAAAATCGTCGCATGCAAGACACAATCGGCGATTTCATGCCAAATTCTCTCGTGCACTTCCCTCCTCCTTGCCCTCACCCTCACTCCCCCTACCCCTAGTCCTCGTTTGCTTGTTTGTAAGGAGGGCAAGGGAGGGGTGAGGGCACGAGGCCATGAGGCCTTGCCCTTGAGGTTCTCGTGGTCCACTAGCCACTGATCGGGCTGAGGCCCGCCGGTGGCCGGCCGCTCGCGTGGCCGGCCTCCGGCCGTCCAGCCGGCCGGCAACAAGCTGGCCGGCGGCCAGCAAAATGCTGGCCACTGGCCAGCCCTTGCTGAAGCGAGGGGTGGTGCGCAACCACCCCTCCCTTCAGCGAGGAGGGAAGGCCAAACCAGCCCTCCCGCTACATTCCTCCCCACTTGTTATGAACCGTCCCGGTTCGTGAACAACAAGTAGGATTTTCATTCAAGGAATCATCAACATTATGAAAGAAAGTTGAATAATTTCAATCACCGGCTAAACATGAACACGTGCATGGCACTTGGACCTAAGCTGTAGCTTGTCGGTCAGCACGGCTAGCGGCCTCCCCCCTTTAGGCACGAGCGTCCCCGCGACAACCATGTTGGACGTCTCGAACCTCCTATGGTTGCATTCCATGAATGCCGCCCTGCGGGAATGTTATTCACTTTTCCCGCGTTTAGGTGGTGCTCCCTGACATGCGTCGATCCGTGCAAATTGCCATCTCCCTCTACTACTCGTTGACCACCCCTCTAGGCAACCGAGACTCGGGCTCCCATGAGTTATGTTCAGGTCCACACCCAGCCGAATGAACAAGGTATTTCCTAACAACCCGCGACTGGAGAGTATGCTCTCCGTGCTGAAGTAGGCGAAGAACCTCGTATTGGCCATTGGCAGCAAGGAGTGCCGGTGGTGGCTGAATGGTTCCCTCAGTCGTGTATGAAGCCAACAGGCTCACATGAAACATGTCATGTATCTTCATACTTGGCGGAAGCAGCAATCGGTATGCTATTGGCCCGATGCGTTCAACGATGGGAAACGGCCCAATCCACTTTGGTAGAAGTCTTTGTGCCCCTGTCGACTTCAGCCGAAGAATCCTAGTACTAGGCATCATTTTTTCACCGATGTCAAACAAGACCTCACAACGACTTTTGTCGGCATATGCATCTTTTTGTTGCCAACCAGCTTGAATGTGACCCTTCGCCTCCAGTAAGAAGGAGTCTATACGCTTTGCAAAGGCTTGATCAGAAAGAACCTGTCCTCTTGTACTTTCACTCTTCACTAATGAAGAGGGAACCACTGGATGCCGACCACTGTTCAACACAAACGGTGTGAACTGTGTAGACTCGTTTACCAAGTTATTCACCGCAAACTCTCCCAGTGCTAGGAATTTGTCCCAGTCATGCATTGCAGGGTCCACGTACATGTGGAGCAATCGTTCTAGAGTGCGTGTCATACCCTCTCTTTTTTCGTCAGTTTGAGGGTGAAACGTTGTCGACATTTACGACTCACTACCAAAGTACTCGTGCGTCTTTTGCCAAAACTCACTAGCAAAATTTTGATCTCGATCGGAGATAATGCACAAAGGCAAGCCATGGAACTTTACAAAACCCTCAAAGAAGAGACGAGCGGTCTCCTTTGCATTCACGTCAGTGGTTGTAGGAATGAAGTGTGTCATCTTTGTCAAGAGATCCACAACCACTAGTATTACATCATGGTTACGGGCTCTGCCCGGGAGACCAGTGATGAAGTCCATGCTGATGCACTCCCATGGAGTCCCAAGAATGGGAAGCTATTGGAGGAGTCCAGCAGGCTTCTTGTTACTAGCCTTATTCAGAAGACATGGGTCGCATGCCATGCAATACTTACTGACATCGACAGTCCATCGTGGCCACCAATAGTGGTCCGAGGGTGCCTCTCCGGTCTTTCAAGGTCCCACATGACCTGCGACCGGCGGGTCGCGGAACTGGGAGATAATCTTTGCCCGAAGGTCCCACAACAACTTGCTCTCCATGCCAAAAGATTCCTACGGCCTCCACCAAGCTGTACTTGTGCAGATTTTGAGAGTCTTGAAACCAAGAATCCACACAGTATCCCATCCGAATGTTGTTTACAAAACCATTGTAATGGATAATCTCTCATGGTAGTTGCGGCACTGGTGCACTGGGATCCGTTGATTGCACTGTTGTTGTTGCAATGGCCATAAAACACCCACCGCCCTGGTTGGTTGCGTTAATTTCCAGAGGTTGTCGGCTTAGTGGATTGGCCACATTGATGCGTCCTGGCCGATATTTCCATGCAAACGACAATTGGTTCAGATATTCACACCAATGCGCCTCTCGTCTTCACAGGTTCCGTTTTGTTTGGAAAGATACCAATGGATTATGTTCGGTGAAGACCGTCACACCCCCTTCAGCACCGTCGAGGTAGCAATACCACATCTTGAAAGCGTGAACTACCGCAAGCCGCTGTTGATCCCCATACATGTACCGCGTTTCCGTGGGGATGAGCTTTTGGCTCTCATACGCAACTGGGTGACCGTTTTGCATGAGGACAGCTCCAAGTCCTACTACCAACGCATCGCATCGAGCCTCCCACGGTAATGGATCCGGAAAAGCTAGGATGGACGATGGGGATAGAGGTTCTTTGCATTTGAGAAAGGCGTTCTTGCAATCAGATGTCTATTCCCAATGCACGTGTTTTTGCGTGAGCTTGGTTAGCGGTGCTACCAGGGTCAAATACCTTGGCATAAACCGTTGAAAGTAGTTTGCAAGGCCGAGGAAAGACTTAATCTGCCCATCATTTTTTGGGTGTGGCCAGTCTACAACGGCTTGGACCTTTCATGGGTCAACACGGATGTTGTCCTTGCTGACAATGTGTCCAAGACATTCGAACTCATCTTGTACAAACTTGCACTTGGTCACTTTTGCATAGAGGTTTTCTTCCCAAAGGATTGCGAGGACTTCGCACATATGTCCTATGTGCTCCTCCATTGATTTGGAGAAAAGCAGGATATCGTCCAGGTAAATCAAGACAAAGTGACCGAGTTGCTTGGCGAACGTTCGGTTTACTTCTCCTTGGAAGGTTGCCGGGGCGTTCGTTAGCCCGAAGCATAACACCCGGAACTGATAGTGTCTCATGTAGGTTTGAAACGCAATTATGGGAACATCATCTTCTGTGATGTGGATTTGATGGTACCATTGGGGAAAATCCAAGGACAAAAACAATTTTGCCCCTTGAAGTTGGTCAAAAAGGTCCTCAATATGCGGTTAAGGGAATCAATATTTCACCGTCGGCTTGTTCAACGCCCGGTCATCCATGCAGATGCGTAAACTACCGTCCTTTTTCTTCAGAAAAGGGATCGTCACACCATACCGCAAGCTACTTGGCTCAATCCATTCTTGTACAAGGTAGCCTTTGATTTGGCGTTTGGCCTCTCGCCTTTCTTCTGGACTAAAGCAATACATGGGTTTGAACGGAGGGGTCAACTCTGGCTAGAGCGCAATTGTATGGCCCATGTGTCTTTCTGGTGGAAGCCCAACTGGTCGGTCTTGAAATACCTCCGAGAACTCCTCCAATAGGGATTTGATCTCTTATGGCGTGTCTTCCTTCACGTCGTCCTCCACTTTCTGCAGCTTAGCCAAAAAGTGTTAACAACCTTGTCGAATACGTCTCTTAACCTGCATCACAGTCAAGTTGGCATGGACATTGAGTCGGGTCAACGATAATTTTGTACTTGAAATCAACGTAAAGCGACGATGTCCGTTTCGAAGGATCAAACACTTTGATTCAAAGCACATTACAGCCTTGTTTTCACAGAGCTAAGGATGGCCTAGCACCACGTCAAACTGGTCAAGAAGGTTGAGTACATTTAGGGTGACACTCTGTGTGTGCCTTTGAATACAATTTTTCACTTTACAAGTACCGGTCACAGGTACCGTACGGTTGTCACAAAAAATTACGCCACTCCATGGGTTGTACTTCAGGCCGACCTGTTGGGTAAAGCCAAGGCTAACAAAGGAGTCATCTCCTCCAGTGTCAGCAAGAATGTTCACAGGAGAACCAGCGAGGTGTCCTTTGAACTGCATCGTCATGTTGCCTCCACCCTTCTGAATGAATAGGCTTGACGATAAACAAGTCGAGTTTTTGAAGTACACGTAATCTAGACGGCGGACGTTGTAGCTCCCATAATTCACCTACTTTTGTCCATATATTGTGGGAACGTGTGAATTCGGGTAGCACCTTCCAGTACTTAAATTTCACTAGGTCAAAATCGTCAACTAAAGGAACCGTGCATGTGATTGAACTCATCGCTTTGAGGGTGTTTGCTTCAATCACTATGTTATACAATTCTTGTACAGTGGTTGGTGTCGTCACCACTAAGCAGGTTCGGTCATACAGCTTATCTATTGATGCAAGATTTAGTGGGCAATGTCGACCGGCAAGTGCAAAATGAGGTTCAATGAGAGGGGGGAAAACAACAGAGAAATTTGAACAAGTAAAAAACTCAAATTGTTGAACATCCTTGCATAAAAACATGAACCCACACTCATGATCCAGTTTTATCCCGGAGTGGTCCCCACTAACGTCACTCAAGGGTGGGGAAAACCTGCCCCACGGCCTTGACCGTTACCACGGCCGGGCCCATTTTCGCGACCGCGACGCTGTCCACGGCCCTACCCACGGCCTCCTATCGCAGCCTCCCCACGAGGTGCCGCAACTGCGGCTAACGCCGCAGCCTCTAGTCCACCACCAGTAGCCTGAAGACACTGAGCCCTGAAGTGTTCAGGGTGCATGCAACTATAGCACAGTCCCTCGTAGAAGGCCGTTTTGCGACGCTCGTGCGTCACCTACAGCTCGCCATTGTCGCGGCCACGCTTGTGCTTGAGGAGCTTGTTCCCACCAGTCTTCTTGGCTGAGGGGTTGGCCGGTTGCTTGCCCTTGACCCCGCCCCGCTGCCCGGCTGTCTCTTGAGCCCTGGCAGCCTCCATGCGTGCATCGCAGCCTTGCTGTGCACGCGTGTTTGGCCATGCATATGAGTAGTGCTTTGAGTTTGCAGAATGCACTTCGTTCATGTAGTCTTGCAATATCCTTCAGCTTGTCCAAGTTTGGCACGTTGCGGTCTTGGTGGTCTTGTCCTTCAGCTTCTTATTGGCAAGACCATCACATAAGTACTCCAGCAGCAAGCACTTTGGTTACTTGAAGGTTTGCTTACTGTCGCTCTCGGTGAAGCTTTTGGCTTCCTTCACGAGTGAAGTAAACTCGCTCAAGTAGGCCTCAAGCGAGTTACCCAGCTGCCTGGATCTTGTGGAAGCCGCGCTGCGCCTCCTCAAGCTGGGTAAACTTCTTACACATGATTGCGCATAAGGCTTTCCATGGCATGGGCTGCCACTCGAGGTGAGGCCAATGCGCACTCCACTCCTTGACCACGTACTTGAAGAGCTTATTTTCAAGCCGGGTCGTGGCAAGATTGCCCCACTGACTGAGTGGAGCCTTGTGGACGCACAGGACGTGTTCCATGCGGTTCAGCTAGACGGTCAGCCTCACGTCCTTCCAAAAGATCTCCACACCATAGAGGAAGGACGTGTTCAAGACTGACCCTCAAGTCGTCAAGGTAGGCAAGTCGTGACTGCCACCAACAGTGGCATCTACAGTTGTGGCGTACTTCGCTTGCGATTGCATCGTCACATGGGTCACGCTCTTTAAAGCCTTGTCGAGGTCGTTGCATCGACGGCTTGCCTCATAGACGACCAAGCACTGCAGCTGGTGATCACGGTCAAAGGCTGTGATGCTCTTCCCGACGTGGTCCTACAAGTTGGCGAACGTGAACTTAAGCTCTGATGTTGTCAAGGCATCAGCAATAGCCTCCAAGGCCTCACATTGTCCGTGCACCTTTAGCCACTGCAGGAGGGTACGGTTCCCATGTATGCCTCCAAGGAGTCCTACGTTCCAAAGGAGACTGTTTTCAGTGACGATGCTCCAGTGCGCGTTGCCCTTCCCCATTGGGGCCATATCGTAGGAAGGGGGTGTTGGAATGATGCTCCTCACCATGGCAGGAGTGACTCCAAAAAGGAACACCAAAAAGACAAGCCAAGGTGGCTTAGTTGTTAATGGTGTCCACCTCTAGAGGCAGGGGCCCGGGTTCAAGTCCCACAAGATGCAATTATGCCCTGCCTCAAGGGAGGTGGAGAATAGATGCCAGGGAGCTAGCTCAACCTCTAGAGTTCCTCTTTAAGATTCTAGAAGTCCAGGTGAGGGTCCAGGAAGGTGGCACACCTTCTAGAAGGGGTGACTTGTCCTACAAGACATCTAGAGGTGTCTTGGTCTTCTGGACACCTTCCCTCCTACTAGAAGCAAGCTGAGGAATCTAGGAAGGGGCAGAAGCTTCTAGAGGAGGGAAGGGATGCCTTCCTAGGTGGGAAAAGGACAGACTACCAAGGAGCACTCTAGAAGCCATAGAATCTGCTAGGAAGCTCCAAATCTGGCATGCTTTGGTGTTCTGGAAANGCAGGGGCCCGGGTTCAAGTCCCACAAGATGAAATTATGCCCTGCCTCAAGGGAGGTGGAAAATAGATGCCAGGGAGCTAGATCAACCTCTAGAGTTCCTCTTTAAGATTCTAGAAGTCCAGGTGAGGGTCCAGGAAGGTGGCACACCTTCTAGAAGGGGTGACTTGTCCTACAAGACATCTAGAGGTGTCTTGGTCTTCTGGACACCTTCCCTCCTACTAGAAGCAAGCTGAGGAATCTAGGAAGGGGCAGAAGCTTCTAGAGGAGGGAAGGGATGCCTTCCTAGGTGGGAAAAGGACAGACTACCAAGGAGCACTCTAGAAGTAATAGAATCTGCTAGGAAGCTCCAAATCTGGCATGCTTTGCTGTTCTGGAAAGCTTAGGTCACTGGCTATAAAATGCCACTGCTTGTGAGCCTTGATCAAGTGTTAATTCCCATCAAATTGAGGCCAAAACTATTGCCTGACTCTATGACCAGATTTTGCCATCCTTGGAACCAGTTGCCTCCACAGTTTCAGTCTCTCCGAAAACAGTTGGTGGTGTGAACCAGCCACTGCTAGGGACCCTCCAGGGTGCACACTCACCCTCAGGCGAGCAAAGGGTTATGGGCCCACGCCTCTAAGGGGCTCAAAGCCAGCTTGATTTCAAGATTCCAACAGCAAGACATGGCAATCAGCGAGCAAGAGAGCAGCCGCGCTGTCATTAAGTTTGATGGGACAGGCTTTGCCTTGTGGAGGTGGCAGTTTGAGGTCTTCCTCAACGACAAGGGACTGCTTGAGCT
>SZWC01017015.1:48368-62440 GCA_023375785.1 Penium margaritaceum
GACAAGGGACTGCTTGAGCTCGTAAAAGGTGATGAGACTGCTCCGCCGGAGACTGCAACGGCTGAGGTGAAGGAGGCATACAAGAAGCGCAACAAAAAGGCATTGGCGCTCCTTGTGTCCGCGTTATGCCCACCACAACTTGGGCACATCCAAGGATGCACCCTGGCCGCGGACGCATGGTCAAAACTCTGCTCCATCTACCAGTCAAGCAACCTTGCCAATCAGCTCTTCATCTTCAAATGGCTCGTCACCCTCTGAGCCAATGAAGGCGACAACATCATGGAGATCATGTAGCAGATTAAGTCCCTCGCAGCGGAGTGCGTGGCCACGAGTTGGGAGGTCGACTCTCAGTTGCAAGCTATGATCCTCCTTCTGGCCTTGCCGGACAGTTGGAGTCCCATGATCACAGTCCTTGGTGGCTGGCCTTCCGACGAGCTGAAGTACCCGAAGGTTACTGAGTACGTGTGCAATGAGTGGATGCGACATGGCGGTCGAGAGAGTGTAGCGACATCAAGTTCAGCTTACACGGTTCATCCTCAAAGTGGAGGCCGAGGCAACAAGTGGAAGGGTGCCAAACAGGGCACTAAGAAGGGTGACAAGAAGGGGGAGTGCTTCACCTACGGCAAGGAGGGCCACTACGTGCGCAACTGTCCCAAGAAGAAAACAGATCGGTCACAGCAGGGCGGGAAGAAAGATGAGCACGCCCTTATGGCGTACAACTCCACCAACTTGAAGGATCCGGGAGTTGCCGTCATCGACTCCGGATCAGGCCGCCACACGCAATGCAACAGGGCGGCATTTGTCACCTACGGCGCCTCGGAGAGACGCATGACGGTGGCCAATGGAAAAACAGAGGTGGCCGCCGGTGAGGGTAACGTCCGTATTGAGTCAATTGTGGACGGCAAACCTGTCACGAGCACAATCTACAATGTGCTGCATATGCCTAACTTTGGGGCAAACCTGTTCTCCGTCAGCCGCCTTACCGACAAGGGACTTGAGGTGCTCTTCACAAAGAAGGAGGCCGCCATCCGCAAAGAGGGCAAAGGTGAGGTGATTGTGCGTGCCAAGAGGGAGGAGGACTTGTACCTGCTACGCACGAAGATCCTCAGTAGCCGGGTGGGGTCCAACACCGCCAATCTTGCAACAAAGGACGGAGGAGACCTGGACCTATGGCACCGCCGACTCTGCCACATTTCTCCATCGACAGTGAAGGAGATGGCTAAGAGGGAAGTGGTGCGGGGTCTCCAAATCAGCAGCCTTGATGGAACCAAGGAGACCGTGTGTGAGCCATGCATCATTGGCAAATGAACTCGGCAGCCGTTTGTCACCAAGGGGACGCGTGCATCGGCAAAACTGGTCGTGGTACACACAGATGTGTGTGGACCGCTTGAGAGCTCCATCGGGGGAGCTCGCTGCTTCCTCACCTTCATCGATGACCACAGCCGGAAACTCTACCTCTACCTAATGAAGCGGAAGAGTGAGGTCCTTGCGTGCATGCAAGAGTTTGTGGCTGATGTGGAGTGGCAAACAGAGTTGAAGGTGAAGGCGTTCCGGAGTGACAACGGCGGTGAATATGTGGGGTGCCTTGGGTGGATGAAGAGCAAGGGGATTGAGTGGCAGAAAACAACTCCACACTCCCCACAACAGAATGGCCTCGCAGAGAGAGCGAATCGTACAATCCTTAACATGGTGCGATCCATGTTGAGCGACGCCGGCCTTACACAACTGTATTGGGCGGAGGCGGCAAGGACAACAGCGTACATCATGAATCTCATGCCGACCAAGGTGCTGAAGGACAAGGAGAGCAATGCGTGGAAGACGCCACAAGAAGTGTGGAGCGGGAGGAAGCCGGCAGTGGGTCACCTCCGCACGTTTGGTTGTGTTGCACATGCAATGGTGCAGGCACGTGAGGGACGGAGCAAGCTGGACCCGCGTACCCGCCGGTGTATTNTCCTTGGATATGAGAGCGGAAGCAAGGCGTATCGGCTCTTTGACCCAAGGAGGCAGCAGATTGTGCGGAGTCGCGACGTCACGTTCGACGAGAAAAGCCGTTGGACAGACAAGGAGGCAGGTCTCTCCAAGAGGGGGGAGTGGATGCCACTCCTTGAGGGGGAGACGCCGGAGGACGTGAATGAGGGTGACGTCCTCGCATCACCACCAACCAGAGAGCATCGCCTGATGGATGGGCGAGCGGCAGACTTTATTCCGGCCAGTTAGGATGAGGAATCCGAAGCACCGGAGATGGACGTGGAGGTGGGGAGTCAACAGATGTCTCCAAGGTCTCCAAGAGAGGGGGAGTAGGCGCTTGGAGAGGATGGCGCCGAAAGGGGACAGCAACACCAACAACCGCCTCAACAGCCCCACACGAGCAGCCGTGTGCAAAGAAGGACAAAAAGATAAGATGCCGACAAGGGCATTTGGACTGGGTTCACGTAAGAGGAGCCGCAAGGAGGCACTGCACAAGAAGGATGGGGCTGAGTGGGAGGGAGCAATAAAGTATGTGCTCGCCTCCCATGAGGAGAAAGGCTCTTCAGTTGCAAGCTGAGCATGGACAACTGCCATGGGTGACGCACAAGGGGGAGATTGTTGGAATGATGCTCCTCACCATGACAGGAGTGGCTCCAAAAAGGAACACCAAAAAGACAAGCCAAGGTGGCTTAGTGGTTAATGGTGTCCACCTCTAGAGGCAGGGGCCCGGGTTCAAGTCCCACAAGATGAAATTATGCCCTGCCTCAAGGGAGGTGGAAAATAGATGCCAGGAAGCTAGCTCAACCTCTAGAGTTCCTCTTTAAGTTTCTAGAAGGCCAGGTGAGGGTCCAGGAAGGTGGCACACCTTCTAGAAGGGGTGACTTGTCCTACAAGGCATCTAGAGGTGTCTTGGTCTTCTGGAAACCTTCCCTCCTACTAGAAGCAAGCTGAGGAATCTAGGAAGGGGCAGAAGCTTCTAGAGGAGGGAAGGGATGCCTTCCTGGTGGGAAAAGGACAGACTACCGAGGAGCACTGTAGAAGCCATAGAATCTGCTAGGAAGCTCCAAATCTGGCATGCTTTGGTGTTCTGGAAAGCTTATATCAGTGGCTATAAAATGCCACTTCTTGTGAGCCTTGATCAAGTGTTAATTCCCATCCAATTGAGGCCAAAACTATTGCCTCACTCTCTGACCAGATTTTGCCATCCTTGGAACCAGTTGCCTCCACAGTTTCAGTCTCTCCAAAAACAGTTGGTGGTGTGAACCAGCCACTGCTAGGGACCCTCCAGGGTGCACACTCACCCTCAGGCCAACAGGGGGGTCCGCCCCCACTCCTCCGAGTGGTGCCGTACCTCCACCGTCGGTGGTGATCTTGAGGCAGCTTGTCGCATCAGCAGCAATCTCCGCAAGCCTACGCTATTCACCGTGAATTGCCTTTGCGTCGTCGTCGTCCGGCTCGTTCTCACAGGGACTTATTGCGTGGCTACTTTCGGCGCCCTTGCTGCTCTTGGCAGCTTCAGGCGATGCGGCGAGGGCCTTGCCCTTCTCGAGCAATTGGCTTGAGTTTGTCGCATGACGATGGAGATGGTTGTGATCCTCGTCGCCTTCGCCATCATCGGCATCGTGCTCTTCGTCGGGGTCCCTCTCCAGGAGATCCTCCTCCATTACGTCATCCGTCGTGTGGGGGTTGCCCACGTGCACGTTGATGTTCTCGTCGAGTTCTTTTGCGGCCTTCGCACGCTTCTCGCTGACACCAAGATTGGCGTCTTCTACCTTCGGCGGTGCAGTTGCCTTTGGTTTGGCAACCGTGCTCGTGGCGGCGGCTTCCAAGACTTGGAGTCCGTCGAGTGCACGTGGTGAGATTGTCACCACCTTGCCCTTGTTGGTCTTTGATGGTCTGGCACTTGCCATCTCATCATCCGTGCAACAAGCACATGGAAGTCGTTATGGGGATCACTCCACAACTTTGGGGAAGGATCACCTCCCAAAAATGCCTTGCTCTCACGATCGGTGAGGCAATGATAAAGTCAAGTTCTATTTCCCGTGGCCGACACGTTGGCACAAGGGCGTGGATTTTGAAAGCTAGTCTTCCTAAGCCGTGACTCACGGCACTTGATAGCAACTAGGATCCTGGAAAATATAAAATTACAATGCAAGGGAATAACAAGAAGTGCGAGTACCGCTCATAAAGCTAGGACAAAGAGTAAGAAGGGAATTACAACTCCTAGCAACTCTTTAACTCCCTCTCCTAACTGCTTTTTCTTCCTCTAGTCTTCTTGTCTTTCCTTGCCTCCCTTTGAGTCTTCTTCGTGAGTCTCGTGCTCCTTGGCAGTGTCCTCCTTAAGCCGGCGTTGGAGAAGCTGCCAAAAGTCCTCAAGGTGTCCTCCTCCCTCTTCCTATGGTATTCTCAGGTCGTGAGAGCCCCTGGCCTTGGGAAGGAACGCTGTCCTAGTTTTTTTTGTTGAAGGAGGGGGGAGGAAACCGTGGAAATGGGGGCAAATTGGTGGTTTTGGGTGTGGGCACTCCCCACACCCCAGTGGATCACGCCCAAGCCACGTGGAGCAAAACTCGCTACATCCATCCCATCTAGGAATGAGATTTCCTTAGCGACAACACGTGGAATTCTAACCCTGACGCTCTGATATAAGTGCAACAGTACAAGTGGAAAGCTTGGCCGACTGGGCCAAAACCGCAGTACTTGAGGGTCTTGGACCCTCATGTCATCCCGTTTTCCCGCCAACAGCCTAGGGGATCACTTCCAAGCCACGTGGAGTGAGACTCGATACATCTCATTCCTACATCTCATGTTTAGTGGTCTCTTCTTCTTTAGGAGCCCTGTTAGAAAAATGACACCCTCTTGGATCCTGTAGCGGGAAGGCCGGTTCGGCCCACCCTCCTTGCTGAAACGAGGAGTGGTTGCACACCACCCCTTGCGTCACCGAGGGCTGGCCGGCGGCCAGCATTTTCCTGGCCGCCGGCCAGCTCGCTGCCGGCCGGCTAGACGGACGGCGGCCGGCCAAGCGACCGGCTAGCCATCGGCCGGCCAGTCGCCAGCCGCCGATCGCGGCCTCAGCCCGATCGGTGGCTGAGGGGCCACGAGGGCCTTGAGGGCAAGGCCTCGTGGCCTCGTGCCCTTACCCCCCCCCCCCTCGCCCTCCTTGCAAACGAGCAAGCGAGGACGAGGGATAGGGGGAGCGAGGGTGAGGGCGAGGATGAGGGAAGCGCACGAGAGAAGTCGGCGCAAAATCACGGATTGTGCCTCGCACGCGATGATTTCACGCCGATGCGTCAAAAACAAAACTCAAGAATATTTAGGACAAACAATGAGTTTCAAAACCAGAAAACTCGTCCGAATGCATGAGTTCGAGATAAAAACCCCCGGTTTGGGTCCCAAAACCAGGGGTAAGGTTAAAAACGGAAACGGGCTTCCGAAGACTTGAAGTATTTGAGTCTCCCTGCTCTTGGTTGTTGATGATTGCCCCTCAGTCTTGCGAGGGAGGTAAGCCCCTGACGCGGACTGAGAACGCCATTCTGCGAACTCCAACGATGACTTCAGAGTAGGAGCTGGAGACATAACACGTTACTATGGTATCACAGCCAGACGACCCCCGTGACTAAAGGTTCGATGGAAACGGTGACTACGCCATGTATAAAATGCCGCCGACAGGTGCAAGCAGCAGAAGAGACCCCAATGGGGCATACGGCGTCCACTCTAATCCGTTTCCAGCGCCAAAGAGACCCTGAGGTACTGCGGTTTTGGCTAAGTCGACCAAGCTTTCTGCCAGTACCGTTGCATGTGATCTCTTCAACCATAAAACATGGTTTGAAAATTTTCTAAGCTGTGGTGGGGCATTGGGAGAGTGTTCCACCCCAAGTGGGGGGATAGACTTGTTTAACATTCTCATGCGAGTCAATGGGATACAAGACGATGAGAAATGCCTAGCTTTATGTTCAATAAGAATGTCCTTGTTCAATGAGAACCATCCTTAAGCGGATGTGATGTCCATTAAGATGATCTTGTTTGAAGATGAATTGGTTGTATTTCATGTGTTGTTAGAAACATGTTTCAATGGATCTTGGGGGTAAAGGATGACTGTGGCTATACAAATGGAATATAAAAGCAAAACATAAGAAATTTCTTCTTAGGGACCGATTCCTTTTTGGTCGGGGTTGTAATAAACCCAACGTTTAGGTAGATAGATGAGCGGTGTCCACAATCCAAAACAAAATGACGTTGGTTTCGACAGTCAAAAACGATATGCCTGGGGTTTCCATAGTCGAAAACAAAATGACAGCGGTGCCCATGGTCGAAAATGTAAAGAAAGTTGTGCCCTCAATTAGTGTCCCTCGTGGGTGCGGCTAACATGTATTTCATGTATTTAACAAATTTGAGATGGATTTCAACATAGGTGATGAGACGGAATGTTGATGCATTGTCAGCCAAAGTATGCGGAATATGGAATGCAATTCATGTGGTTCGATAGGGTTGTGACGCCATTTTCAAGGGGGTATGACATATGATACTTTAAGGACTTCAGCTCGAAGCTACGCGTTGCACACCATATTGCGGATTGCATCACCCAACTGATGTGATCAAAGAATCGGAGAAGTTTACCGGCACGCAGATCGGTTTGCTTGGAACACGTCCCTAACTTTGTGCATATTCATTTATGATTTTACAGCATGTCTCATTGCACGTAATGCCGGTTTCCCAAGTCGCAATGTACCTCCCATGATGCATGGCTACCATGCAAGTCCCTCGGCTGGCCTCATACCTACGGTTGAAAGATATGTTTTTTGCAGCGAGGCATGCGCGTCGTGGGGGGCTATAGCCTTGCTGGCCATTGTGGTATAGGTCATCGTCAGTGATCTCGCACCCCTTTATGTGGCCTTGGTTGAACACACATGGGACACAAAATGGGGGTATTCAAGTTATTTAGTGCCATGTTTTCTGCATGAGGTGTCCAGTTTTTCTTCCGATAGCAGGGAACAAACAGGAGATAGTTGGTGGAGCTGTCACAATATCCTGGTTTCCACCCGATGATAGTGACCACGACGTGATCGATGATCCGTACTTGATGCGCTTGTCTCCTCCTCACACAGAGTAGGATGCTCCGTGCACCATAGTCAACGATGCTCCATGCTCTGCAGCTACGACTCCTCTCAAGTTCTTCCGTGTAGGCGATCGAGTACAATCAAGCAAGGGCTCGTCCGTTGGATCCAACGACGAGGCCAAGGCAGCCGATGCCAAGACGAAGGCTGCTCTCTCCCAACATCGCCAAGCCGGCTTCGAAATATGCAACCAAGAAGAAGCAGAAGGATGTCATTGTTGTCAAGTAGAAACCAGGATGATGTGACAGCTCCAACTGACTGCTACGTATCACCCGCCATCGGGAAAAAAACTGGACACCTCGTGCAGAAAACATGGCACTAAACAACTTGTAAACCCCTATTTTATCTCCCATGCGCGTTCAACCAAGGCCTCAGGGAGTCTATCGTGAGTACTCGCCAGAATGCACACAAGTGAAATGAATTCACATGTGTATTCAGTCGCCCCCTCTCTTGATACACTTCCCAATATAGCCTCGATACAAATCCGGGTAAGCGAGGGGGGGAGGGGTTCGAGCGTAGAGGAATAAAATATTTGCAACCACTGTGTAGCATTTTGCTCAATTCCTACAGGATTAATGTCGATTATGAAACGGTAGAAAAACATACAAATATACGTCAGTAACGTAATTAAAATCATAACATGAACTTAACTTAAAGCACACAACAGGTGCAAAGTTGAAAAGGCATGTGTTTTAGTGCTTTTGGACAGTTGTTTGAAAGAATCAATTGAAAACAAAATAAATTGCATCCATTTATCAATCAATTTCCGAGAAACTCTCGTATTCATGTACACAGAACTAATTGTGAGCATAATTGTAACCAGTAATTTCCAAGAAACATTAACAAATGGTTAGGTTATTTTCCTAGAAGCATCCTCACCATATGTTTCAGTGTAATACACACATTATGAAGTGTATGAATTTGGGTTGATTGGGCATACATGGAAGTTTTTTACATGCGCTGTTCAACTTTGAGTGTGTATTGCTAGTAAAGTGCTTTTTGCACTAAGCATAAAATCAAAATTATCCACCTTCAATTGAACCATCCGGTTTGCAGTAGACAAAGAAGGAGTTGGAAGCACGTCTGCCTATTTAAAACCCCACTAGACTAGCAGATCCCTGCTTGTAAGAGATGCAATGCAGGTTTTAGGCTCTGCCCTAATCAAGTTTCAACATGGTATCAGAGCACAAGTGGAGCATCCTGACTTAAAAGTAAGGAGGTATATCATGTCTACGTGAAACTCTTCCAACAACAATTCCATATTGAGGGAGAATTCCTTGGATCTACAATAGCATGAACCGTATGAAGTGCAGTAGATCGCACCCAAACATGAATGAAGAAGCTCGTTTTAAAAAAACTTGAGGCACATACCAACCTCATCAATTGACCTGATTCCTTAAGTTGCATTTGCTAGCTTTTTGCAATCCATGCGGTCAAACATGCAAGCACTGATACTTGGTCTGAAAGCCCAAATGCAGGCAGTAGAAGCCAAAAAGCCCAACTTCAGGCTCTCATCAATGCCATGCAGAATCAAAATTGGGTAATTTCCTTTGAAAAGGAGCAAGCCATGGCATCGGCAAGTAATGCATAAGAAGCTGCACAAAAAAGCCCTGAAGCAGTGTAACAAACCTCGCAACAAACAGCGATGCTTGTTGAAGAATCTACACAAATTGCTCAACAATGTGTCAAGCAAGCAACTGAATTCAATCACCTTCAAGTTACAGAACAAGCACGTCTACAACTTGAAGAATTCAAGAGACAAATACAACAAGATGCAGATGCAACAGTTGCAGCCGCAAGAGCCTGTGCAAACTTCAATCTGTCCAAGAAAAAGCCCAAGCGTTCAAGAATTGTGAAAGAACATTGTTCAAACATGCCTTGAAGATGAAACAAGAATTGCAATAGTAGAACAAAGAGATCATATTGCAAACCAAGCTGCTACTCACACCCTTCATGAACCAACTCAAGCTCATGCAAAGGCGGCTGCAACAACCCTTCAAGCTCCTTTCTTGCCAATTTTGACATAAATGCAACATATGCACAAATCTCCATAAGTCGGCCATCAAGTTCCACCAGCAAACTACGTAGTGCAACCAAATCCTATGAATTCCATCCCTTCTATGGAGCTCTCTCCAAAACTCTCCCTTGCAGGGGACTCATTCCTTCAAGAAGCCTCGAAATTACCTTTTTATCCTTTTGACTACGTGGTTTCTACCATTGAGAAAATGGAGAAGTTTGACAGGACCAACGTCTTGCATTGGCTCTTCAACTGCAAAGCCTTTGTCAAAATCCGTAAATTGTGGAGTTTCTACATCAAGTCAGTTCAACAACCCGATCCAATTATCAATCCATGCAATGCAGCTATCTTTGGACACTATCAATTCAAAACATTCACTACTCTTACACGATGTGTGGTACCAGCAATTCAACATGCTCTACGCATGTATGAAGACCATCCTTATGCTGCACATCAAGTATGGTGTGTCTTGATTCATGCGTATCAACCAACAAAGTGTATCTTGTAACTGAGCTCTTAAATGTTTCCCTTAGAAAACTGAATTCCATCGAGGACTATATCAACAAAGCAAAAGAATTGCAAGACCAGCCTGCTCTTACGGAGGCCGCTGTATCAAAACCTCCCTTCATCACCTTCTTCCTCAAAGGATTGACAGAGGACTGGAGGGTAGTTCAGTGTATCCTACACTACCAACCGGCAAGCAGACTCATTGAAGTCTTTGTGTGTAGTGTGCCCTTAAACGAGCGAAGAGATCAAGCCCTTGATAAGTAACACCAGTGCCAAATAATACCATACGTGGCAAATGTGGGGAACCATGACTTTAGTGAAAACCAGCATTGTCAAGGAAATCAACCGCCTATCTGTACGTTTTGCATTAAGACTGGACATACAGCAGAAATCTGTTTCAAGTTTCTCAAAAAATGAATTAGAGAGCTGGAGGCTAAAGCAATGGCAGCTCAAGTGGAAGCACCAAATGATAACCACGTGGACCAGAAGATTCCAGAACAAATCATGAAGACATCTTCATCGGCTCAACACTATCAGTTCTCTGCCTTTACATTTCCTCAATCAGCAACAACAGACCTTGGAAGGTAAAGATACATGGCACCTTGAAAGTGGTTCAACACAACACATGACATTTGAGGCCAGCTGTTTTCACATATTTAAGCCATTGGGAATAACAGATTTTGTGTACCTCGGGAACAAGGAAGAATAACCGATGCAAGGTAGTGGAGATATCAAGGCCACCTATGCCAACCACACTTTATCCTTTTTAAATGTTCTCTAGGTCCCAGGTTTGGCTGCCAATTTCTTGTCCACGACTCAACTCATGTGACAAGGATTGCGATTTGAAATTACATCAAATCTCAAATTATGCTTCTCCGTGAATCTCGTGAAGTCATCACGACTGGAACAGTTCAGGCAAACAACCTCATCCAACTCAACTTCGATCCATTTGAAACCCCATCTGCAACGGCATTTCAACCTCAACAAATGTATTGAAATGCAACGACATTTACCAAGCCCAACATTCAGGGGGGAGTTTCACTTTAACTCTCCTATGAGGACCTTCATTTTTGGAGAAAAAATTATTACCATCCTCTAAATCATGTTCCTATTGAAGGTTCCCTCACCGACATGCACCAATGAAACTCACTCTATCCGCAACAAAACTTTGGTCTTATTGGTGGTGTTTCCCATACACTTAACTTGTGAAAAATGCAAGTATGAGAAGCCTCGCTAATTTAACACGGGTGAAATCAACAGTCAGTCACACCCAAAGAAGTCCGGACTCCAAGAGCTTAAAAGAAAAATTACATGTCCCTTTTCGGAAATAGAAACATCATGTTTCAATCCCAAATGGTTGCTGAGGGATTGAAGCCCATTTTTTAGCCCCAACCGGCCAGTCAAGCCGTTTTGCGAGGCTCGAGCAAGCCTCGTGGGATGGCCCAACGGTCGACATGCCCCTTTGGGCATGTTGACTGGTCGCTCCAAGGAGGGAAACCATGGGGCCATGCCCGATTCCTGTTGAAAATTTGCCCCTCTGCATGTCCAAATGCGGCGCAGGGGGGCGCCTACGAGCCGCCAGAGAGAGGAGAATCCTCTCAGCTGGATCTAGTGGCTCAAGGAATGTTTGGATCCTAAAATGGTGGAGAGCACCTGAAATTTGACGAGATGCTGAATATGAAGGAAGTTATGTCATTGGGAAAAAAAAAGTAAAGAGGCAGATATGAGTTCAAAAGTTGGTGTGTGCGTGGTGGCTTCGGGAGTCATTCGCGGTTTGACTGCCAGTGAATAATCGATTGGACCAAGTAACAAGTGTCTATCTTGGGATTTTGCTCCAGAAGGGCTGCCAATGCGTCGGATGAATGATCCGCCAGTAGTGAGGCTTGTTTTGTTACCTTGAGCCAAAGTTCTGGCTCGGTGTCCGAAACTCAGTGGTATGTTTTGTTACTCGGGGATTTGGTCAATATTCCCACTGCAGGTCCGCGAACAGGTTTTGACCCACATCAATACCCATCACCAAACTCGATGACTAACTCATCAATATAGAACCCAAATGCGCAAGGGGCACCACCACTATGTGTGGGGACATCTGTGCCTCCGGAATGGCGTTTTGATGGGTCCTTGATGTCTGAGGGCGCCTCAGTGGGTGACGTGGTGCGCGAGCTGACTGAGCGGCTGGTTTAGGGTGCTGCGTTTTGGCTGACATAGTTCGAGCTATGGTGATCTGAATAGCGCATGGTTTGATGCGTTGGAGATCTCATGACTAGACCTACAATTTTTCATATCATGTCCATGTCAACAAACCAATGCAAAATTGTGTTACTCCATTCACAAAAGGGGTTGTCTCACCACTCCTTCCATTCCTAGAAACACAACGTGAGACGACCAGAAAGCTCACGCTTGGACTCAACCCGCACCAAAACCAGAAAGTCATGGACACCAACTCGGACCCATCCGGGCATGTTGGATCATCCTCCACCCGGAGGCCGGTATTCTGACAAAGGGTTATGGGCCCACAGCTGACCAACTGATCAGTCTATACAATGCTCACAACTTTTGTGGCAGACGGGATTTTTGTCGGGGACGATATCGCCGTCAAAATCTGAGGTCCCGGAGTGGATTACTGCACAAATGGTGTCAAAGGAGATGCAACCCATCCAGAAGAATGTAGGTGGCACTGGCTACGGGCTATGGAGGTAGCACTTTGAGCTGCAACTCGAGCATAAGAAGCTTCTGGAGGTCATGAAGGGAACAAAAGTCCTCAACAAAACATCGACGATGGAAGCGTAGAAGGGGGCCTTTGAAAATTAGAACACAGAGGCACTCATGCTACTGGTGTTAGGGGCGGCTGAGTTGTAGTGAGACTACTTTTGGGGCTGCCAGTTGGCAATGGAGGCTTGGCAAAAACTACGTGCCATCCATCAATCCAAGGGATGGCGAACAAAATCTTTGTGATGAAGCGACCCTTGATGGTGAGAATCAAGGAGGGAGATGATATCACCGCCATGCAAAAGAGCGAGTTGCTTGCCTTATAATGCAACAATGTGGAGTGAATATTGGCACAAGCTGCAGGCGACGGCCCTCCTCTTGGCCTTTCCTGACAATTGGAGCCCTCTCATCAACGTCTTGGGAGGATGGAGAGAGGACAAGCTCACCTATGGCGTGATTGCAAAGTACCCTACTGCTCTTTGATTTCGATGTTAATTGTTTTTAAAGTGGTTGAAATTCGTCGAAAATGGTTTTTTTGTCGAAAACTTAGTTTAAAAAAATTATTTATGGTATGAATTTGTCAAATTCAAAGGGTGTGGGTCACCTTTTCATTATTGGGTTAAGCCATGTTCTTTATTTTGCTAGGCTCAAGCATTTTTCTTTTTTCTTTTTTGGTGAGTTCCGGTCAACTCTCGCCGCCGAATACCGGGCCTCGGGTGTCGACAACGAGTCAAACACTCGAGCACTCGATCGCTCAAATGTCCAAATGTGACAGTTTGCACCATCGAACGGCTCGTCATACTGAACTTTTTTAAAATCCAAGAAGTGACCCTGAATCTTCGACAAAATTAAGGTTACGGGCCTGTATTCAAGTCAAATTAATGATTAAACCCAATTATCTAGAAAGTCATTGTTTCATTTAAAAAGCATGGTTCATCTCAGTCGTCAAAATCCAAGCGCAGTAGGGTACATCCACGACGAGACTCAAGGACAAAGCCGCGGGGAGTCCTCGTCTTCTTCATCGACCCTTATCACCAAAACACATGGTGGCGGAAGCGATGGCTAGGGAAGTGGCGGACATGGCGGCGGCAAGAAAGGTGCGTGCCGCAACTACTGCAAGGAGGGCCACTGAGTCGTGAGTGCACTGAGGAGGCAAACGCCAAGAGCAAGGACGCCAAAGGCAAGAAGGCGCTCCTCAACGGCACTAAAAATCATTACCTCAAGAAGGCCAACCGGCGATGCATTGACTCTGGAGCGGGGAAACATACCCAGGTTGAGAAAGTGGAGTTCATCAACTACACCAAGTCCAGCAAATTCATGGTTGTTGCAAACGACAAGGTTAAGCCGGTGGCTGGCCAAGGAAACGTGGATGTGGAGGTGGTGGTTGGTTGAGTTATGGTTAATCATGCTTGTTTAATACACTACCTGAGTAATGTATTACAAAGTGTATTGTACTTTAGAGGATGGAATGTACTGTGAAGATGCTATGTTCATGTTGTTTTCCATGTACAAAATGTGTTGAGTGTATGTATCACTAGTTTATTCAAGTTGTCTGTGTACACAAGTGGAGTTAGCGAATGGTTTACAATGAAGGTGTACACCTGTGCTTCTCAGTCGTGAACACTTGGACTATTTGTGAATTCTTGTCCAACATGTGTAAAGAGTATATGTACACTCAAATTTTTGTGAACGTGTAACATTGGCATTGAACTTGCTTATGTACACTGATGGATTGGTGATGATGTGACAATAACGTCTAC
>SZWC01017016.1:14762-28040 GCA_023375785.1 Penium margaritaceum
TCCTCCTCCTCCTCCTCCGCCGCCTCCTCCTTTGCCTCCTCCTCCTCCGCCTCCTCCTTCTCGTGCTGCTGTTGTCCTCATCCTTCCTCTCCTTGTCGTTTTATTTTCTGTTTCATCCCTTATCGTTCATCCCTCCATCGCTCCTTCGTTGAGTGTTCTACTGGAGCACCACCTGTCGCGCATCGCTGCCAGTGCTTCCAGGGCTCTCCAAGCTCCCATCTGTCCAGGCTGACACAGGCTGTTGCTGCCTCCGTCGCAGGGCTGCTGCTGCTGCTGCTGCTACTTCTGCTAACTCCGGCATCTCATCAGCACTGACATTGTCCCTCTTTGCGGTGTGGCTGTGCTGCTGCTGCAGATCCCGACCAAGCTGCGTGTGATCGAGAGCATGCCTAGGAACGCCATGGGCAAGGTAGCACCCTCCCACGCTCCCTCCCTCCCTCCCTCCCTCCCGCCCTCCCTCCCTTCCTCCCCTATTGCCTCTATCATCACTGAACGGACCAGTCAACGCTGGGTTGGGGTGACAATGGTAGCTCTGAAGTAGGCCAGACGTACTCCAGATTTGGAATCGAGAAATCCGTACGTCTCCTTTTCAGCCCAGACGCTGGAGTCTGCCTTCACCAGGGGCTGTTGCTGTGTCGGACGATGAACGTACGTGGAAAGGGTGTGTGTGGTGACACTGAAGGCCGGCAGGTGGCGATGTTGAGTGAGTGGATGGGTGCGCAAGGAGGTTTCATCTCTGATCCACCTGTTTTGCTGCCGATGGTGCATTTGTGCGGCAACCACTGCTCCAAGCAAACAGTTTGCTGAGAAGCCCTCACGGCAACAGTGGATGGTAGACTGTTGCTGCCTTTGCTGCTGCAAGTGCTGCTGACAGCAGCACTCGACAGCAGCACTTGACAGCAGCACTTGACAGCAGCACTTGACAGCGGCACTTGACAGCAGCACTTGACAGCAGCACTTGACAGCAGCACTTGACAGCAGCACTTGACAGCATCACTTGACAGCAGCACTTGACAGCAGCACTCGACAGCAGCGCGCCACTAGGGGCTGCTATGAGAACCTGTGAAAACCCTGCCGCATGTGTTGGGCGCTTGCTGTTCCTTGTGGTGGGTTGGGCTGTTTGCATGGCTGGCAGGTGAACAAGAAGGAGCTGCGGAAAATGCTATTCGACGACAGCGCAGGAGGCAGATAGGCCTTCCGTTCTGGCAAGCACTTGTCTTCCAGGCGAGACATGGCTGCCAACGAGGCCAACGCGTGCAACTGCACCTTGTGCAGCATGACTTCTTGACCGTTATGCAGAGATGGTGCGACCGGGCCAACGAGCGACAATCTGGAGGCTGCTGCATGTGTGGACTCAATGTCGTGTATGTTGTACGGAGTGTTTGAGAGCTTTGGGTGTTCTGGTCTGCATCCATACATCCCTTAGGGCTCATGCATGGTGGTACAGTGAGTTGGACGAACAAATGATGTGAGGCAGAAGTCAACGGCGGCCAGGAATGTGCTACATGCCATTAAAGGCCAAGCAAGGGGCTGCGAGTCCAGCAATATTTGCTGGCATACTGACCACTGTTGGTACCAACAACAATTATTATTTAGGACCACAGCTTGTTTTAGGCCGTTATCTAACACCAAGACCCATGTTGGTGAAGGCTTTGAAATTACGCAGGAATCTCCCTGTCCTCGTCGCTCTATCTGTTGGCCACACAGTAAGTGCGACAGTGGCCAACAGAAGTGTGGCATCGCATGAAGCCCATGCAGGCACTGCGAGGTGAGGCGGTCCTAATCTGAAACCCAGCGGTGAGTGGGGAATGTGCAGTGGTTGCAACAGACTGTTTGAGCATGACAGGGATACTCTGGCGGGGAATGAACCGAGAGTATTCATGAGCGATCCCTGCTAGCAAGACACTAATCAGCTAGTGTTCGATAGAAATCTGAATGTGTACTTCAAGATTCGGAGTGCAGGGAGTCAACACAACCATGGAGGAACAAAACACATACATCTGGACTGGATTTCACATTTGACATTAGTTCAGTGGATCTATGCTCACCGATGTAGCTTGGAGCAAGCACTCGTGTTGGACTGTCTGAGTGCGCATTCTGCTAGACCCAGCCAGGTTCCACATGACCACAGCATGAGATAATCAAAACTGATATTGTGCACACAACTTACTATGACCTCTCGGCTCACGTCCATTGCCTTACAGACTCCTGATGAGACGGAGGGCACGGAAGACTGGACGAGCGGACACGATTCTGGCAGCTGCAAAGTGGCTGTAAACAGCCATCGAGTTCACTTCCTCCATCACTACGCGTGGTGGTTGCCCTCGTGGAAGTGTTCATACCGTGTCTCAGGACAGTCCGGATTTTTCTTGTGTGTGAACTACAGTGGCTTGGTGACCTAGTTTAGTCTTGCGTGTGAATTAGGTGATAGTTTAGAAAGATATAGTTTAGGTCAAAACTCAGTCCATTGTCAGGTGAGACATGCGATGGGTATGCTCGAGCAACTTTGAGCGAGCGCCGGCGAGCTCCAACTCGGCGGCCGACGGGTGGACTCGACTTGTGAGTTCCACCCCGTAGACACACTCACTCTCTGACGTGTTTGACATTATTTCTGCACACACACCTCCATTTGACCTTCCGTCTGTCCCAGTCTGACCATGCGGTCAAGGACCACGCGAGGGTGTGAGTGAAGGGGTGTAGGGTATGCCTGTTTTGATATCAGAGCAAGACGAGCCAAGGCTCGTTGCGTAGCGTGAGTGGAGCGCAGCGCAATCCTGGGAGGGCCCGCTGAACAGCAGCTGCAGGAAAGGCTGAGCCGAGCAGTAGCTGCGCGGAGCGGCAGCAGCAGCGGCAGCGGTACATAGGCAGCGGCAGCTGCAGTAGTAGCGGGCGGCAGTGGCCGCCAGCAACTGCGGCAGCGGGCAAAAGCCGTAGAGACAGCTCTGTGGCCGGAGCAATGGCAGCATCTGTGCAAAGCTTCAGCTGCAGATAACGGCTGCGGCATTGCTCAGCGGCTGCGTGCAACAGTGAGAACCAGCCGCAGCTAGCAGCTGTGGCACCGTGCAGCAACCGCAATGGTTGCTGCGTGGCCGTAGAGACAGCACCACAGCCACAGCATCGGCGTTAGTTGCACGGAGCAGCATCTGCAGCGGGGGTGGCATGGAGAAGCGAGCAGCAGCGGCAGCCACAAGCTATGACATTGCACAGCAGTCGCCGCTGTGGTGACGGCAGGTGCATAGAGCAGCAGCAGTGGCAGCGTGCAGCAGCGGAAGCAGCAGCAGCCAATAGCTGCAGTAGTGTGCAGTAGTTGTAGCGGGGCAGCGGTAGTGGGCTGCAGCAGCAGCCAGCCGCGATGGCGAAGAGCCACCGCCTCACAGCAGCAAAGTCAGATCCTGGGAGGAACCACCATCGTAGCAGCAGCAGCAGCAGCAGCAGCAGTAGCAGCAGCAGCAGCAGCAGCAGCAACAGCAGCAGCAGCAGCAGCAGCAGCAGCAGCAGCAGCAGCAGCAACAGCAACAGCGGCAACAGTGACAGCCCTCTGCCGTCGGATCTGGTGTGGTACTCCCTTCTCCCCTGCTGGTTGGGCTCCCCTCTTCTCCTAGGCTGGGTGGGGGTGATTTAGGTACCCGCATTCATTCTCTACGGCCTCTTCCAAATTTCCCACGTCCACCGGGGCAGGGGAAACGCTATCAAAGTTTTTCGGCAACGTGGGAGAGGGTCTATCGACGGTTTCCAGGTTGAAGAGGGCCTCGACATTTTTTCCCATGCCCACCGGGGCAGGGTAAACACTGCCGAATTTTTCTGGCAGCGTCCGTTGCCCAACAGTAGTGCCAGCAAGGGCGAAACCCGCTTGCAGCACTCCACCAGGCTCCATGCCAAAGAACGCAACCGTCGGAGTCGGCAGTACCAGCTCCACTAAGGATGCTAGTGTTGCTGCCTCCGGTGTGGTTGGCGGCACATCGGCCACGACGCAGGACGAATCCCCATCCCAGTCCAAGCTCGCTGGCACGTGGCGTGCGCGAACTACGTGAGCAGCAGGCTCAAGAGGCTGAAAAGACAGCCAAACAGATGGCTGACCTGTTCAAGCTGGTTCGGGATGTAGTCCAGCCACAGCAATAGCAGAGGTAGCAACAACAGGAGAAGTAGCAGTAGGAGCAACAGCAGAAAATGCTATGCCATGCCCTGCGCAAGGGCAAGATGACAGTCGAGAGTGCGGTTGCAGCTGATGTCGATGCGGCCCTAGGAGCGTTTGATGTAGAGCCGTCCGACAACCTCCCCGAGTCGAACTTAGACGCCAGTGACGAGGGAGGCATGCTACGCTTGCGCCTCGCACAGCTGGAAAAATGGCGACAGACCCGCTCAGCCCGCAAAGCAGCACCGAGCGGCGAAGGAGACCCAAGCGACACGCTCAGGGTCACAGGCCCACCCTCCTTCAAGGACCAAATGCTCTACATGAGCCTGGGACTGAGGTAAGAGCCCCTGTCCTCGTCATTTGAGCAGCCATTCCCGGCAACTCTTCCGATGGCAAAGCCTCCCAAGTGGTTTGACACTGACCCTCCCACCTACTAGCAGAAGGAAAGCTCCACCACCTGGGAGCCGAGGTTTCGCATGTGGGCAGTGAGCGATGGGGTGTACCCACACTACATTAGTCCGTACCAAACTACAGATCCCCAACAGACGACAACCGCCGCTCGCACCACCTACGGTCACCTCAAGGCAGTCCCAGGGGAGTACACCCTCATCTTCGAACCTGTCCTTGGTGATCCCCGCACCGGCACTGGGGCTGACCCGCGCGGTGTCTGGAAGTTGGCATCCACTCTCTTCGAAGGTGTGACCATGGCAACAACATCAGAGCATCTCTCGGACTTCAACTCTCTACAGCAGGGTGCACATGAGACGCCAGCTAACAATTGCCGTCGGGCGATGCAACTGTACAGGGCCGTTAGGAAGAACAGGCAAGGTCAACTTATGCCATTCAACACTATCCAAATTGGTGTTGAATCCGAGTACACAAAAAGTTTCGGCAACTTCAACGTAAAGAGTCTTTAGGAGATGTCCAACAGAGGGTTTTTCTTGTCGTGGTCCACGGAGCATTTCCTATACGTGGCAGGAGTTGGAGCAGCAAACGGCGCCCGTCATGGTACGTCAGCCGCAGCAGTTACAACAGGCCAGGCAACACGCATCGTCTCCTCCTCTCGTTAGTCATCGCAATTGACAGTGGCAACTGCGGTAGTAATTGGCACAACGACAGCTGTTCAAGGGAAGAAGGGGAGGAACAACAGACAAAGTAGCAAGAATGGCAAGGGACAGGAGACTCCAAAGCTGACCCAGGGGCGACAGTGGGAGTGCTACAACTGTGGGGGAGCACACCGCTACACTGAGTGCAAGCACCCCAAGAACTGGGCGAAGATCGCGGAATGCCTACAAAAGGCATTCGAGTAGCGCGGGCACGCCTCCATGCACTCAACGACGGTGACTGACATGCCACCTACGTCAGTAACAAATGTAGCCACAAACGATGCCGGCAACCTGTCACCTTTGGAGCATCAGCTCGCAACGCAGGCCTACGACATCGTCGAGCTCCGCCAGCTCCTACAACTCACCACTCAGGGAGGTGCGAGTGCATTGACTGAAAGGAGGGTTCCCACAATTGGGTCTGCCGAGTCCGCGCCGTGCAATCGGGACGGTGGTGGTGGGGCGTAATGTGTTGTTGAGTCTGTGGAGTCGTTCGTTACACGTGATGATGCTGGTCCGTCTACTGTCCTCGCCGTTGTCTGCACAAATCACGATGACTTTTCATGGCTTGATGAGTCCCATGCGCACATCGCCTTTGTGGCTCAGCAGTCATCTGCTGAGAAACCCCTGTCCATTGTCTGCACCATCGGCAGCTGCTCTGTCACCTCGCCAGAGCGTGTGACGGGTGCTACCTGGATCCTCGCTTTAGGTACCACCCATCACATGACATGTTGCCGCTGTGATTTTGTCGTGATTGGTCTTGTTGGCTCTGTGCGGTCTGTGCGGACGACTGCTGGGCATGAGATACAAGTCCACGGTGAGGGTGTGGTGCAATTCCATGGGCCGTCAGGGCTGCTTTACATATGTAACATGCTATATGTGCGTGATCTAGAACTCAGCCTGCAGTCTGGACGTGCTTGCACGCAAATGGGTCTCAGTGTCACATTCACTGGTGAGCATGCCACCGTCTCTGTTTGCACTAGTGCTAAAGCAGTGCTCCATGGCAAGGCAGTCAGAGACTTGCACCACGTCCGTAACTGCCCCATGTCCTACCCCATCACCAAATCCTCTGATGAACAAGTGTCCGTGATGGGCACACTGTCTCCTGAGCATCAGTGCTTATTACACAAATGCATATGCCATGTCTACGTAGATGTTGTTGATTGCTTGATTCGCACACAACTTGTGCTTGGTCTTGATGCAGTGTCCTTTGAGGCGTAGCCTAAAACCAATTTTCTAGAGTGTGCTCAAGGTAAGATGCACCGTGCCACATACCCTCTGTCCGCCTCGCAAGCTTTGAAACCTCTCGAGTTGGTTCACTGTAATCTCCTGGGACCCCTCCCCGTGGAGTTCGAAGATTACAGAGGGCGATACATCCTGACGATCACAGATGACTTCACTCGCATGCGGTGGGTATTCAGTATGCGCTTGAAGAGCGATGGTGCACTCGCAGTGCGCACGTGACTTGTTATGGCCGAACGCCAATCTGGCCATACCCTCCAAAACTTCTACTCTGATAGGGGCAATGAGTTCATGGGGGACCTGGACAGGTACTTTACCGAAGTGGGGGTGTTTTACAATCTCCCTGCCCCCGCTGCGTCCCAAAAGAATGGCATGTCTAAGCGTTGGAACTGTACCATGGAGGATGCGGTTCGCTCAATGCGGGTGGACAGCGACATGCCAGAAGCATTCGCTTTCGAAGGTATGGCCTACATGACATGGGTCTGGAACCGAATCCCTCGTGACCCCCCTCCCTAACACACACCCTGTACCAACTGTGGTACGGCTGTCATGCTAACCTCCGGCTCGCACGTTCATGGAGATCTCTTGCCTTCGTATGGTTTACAACCAGAACAAGAGGGGTCCAAGTTCTGCCCCTGTGGTCGCGTCTGCGCGTTTGTGGGTGTGACTTCCCGATCGAAGGCTTGGCGTTTCTGCAACCCGAGTCGGTGGCACATTGTCGAGTCTCGCAACGTGTTGTTCTTTGAGTGTCTCTCCTTTTGTGACCTGCCTGTCGATGGCACCCCGTAGTCGCATTCCCCTCGGTGTGATGCGGTCCATCGGGGGGTGGGAGGGGGTTGACCAATGTCGCTGCCCTGGGCACTACTGGTCTGCCCCACCCTTCAACTGACGCGCCTGCGATGGGCATACCACGTGCGCTGCCCACGCCGCCTCACCCACCTGTGTATCTTGTGTCGTCAGCCTGACCTGCCTTCCCGGTGCCTACGTCACCTGTTGCATCCCTAGTGCTGCCTGCGTCATCCATACACGCGTCACCAGTAGGGGCCCTCGTGTCGTCTGTGTCGTCACCACTTGCGTCACGAGCACGTCCAGATGCGCTGCCTGTGTCTTCACTCTTCTCCGTCTCCCCAATCGACGCACTGATACCACCTGACACGTCGCCAGTATTGTCGGTGCCTCATGCGTGTCAACCTCCTGTCCCGACTGCATCGTCTCCAGAGCCCTACAGATGAGGTGTGCCTTCGCCCACGTCCTACTTGCTGTGTGCATAGTGGAGACCCTGGCATGAAGGTCCTAGGCCTCAGCGCGTAGGGGTTTACTGAAATCCACCCCGGTTGCGATACTTGCTTGCGCTCCTTGTGCACGAGCAACGACTTGCAGTCGATTGCGCAGAGTCCACCATCACTATTGGCCCTTCGCCTGTCGCCTATGCCTTGGCCACACGCAGCGAAGCCACCACGACCCCAATCCCCTGCATGGTGGGAGTGACGCCAGACCCCAGCGTCAGGCCCTGGTTGGAGCAGATGGGGCACTCTGGCGTGCAGCATGTGAGGCCGAGCTGGCAGCCATGGATGAACATGGGGTTTACGAGCTTGTAAACCTGTCACGCGGATGCAAGACCGTTGAGGCCAAGTGGGTCTTGCAGAAGCTGAAGCCAGACAACTCAGTCGACCGCTACAAAGCACGACTAACTACGAATGGATTCTCTGAGGTGGAAGGGATTGAGTGCAGAGAGACCTTCGTACTAGTTGGTCGCACGACCACGGCCTTGGGCCTGCTGTCCCAGGTGGCCCAACATGATGGGAAACTCCACCAGATGGACGTCAACAATGCATTTTTGCATAGGAAGCAGGATGAAGAGTATAACATGGCCCAGCCCCCAAGGTTTAAGGATGGCAGTAGCCGTGTGTGGTGGCTGCTTTAGGCTCTGTACGGCTTGAAGCTATCACCTCGGTGCTGGAACGAGGAGATCACTAGCACCCTCCTACGAGCTGGCTACGTCCGAAGTGCGGCGGACCCGTCGCTTTTCTTCTCGTAGAAATCTGCCACCGTTTCGGCCATCCTAGTCTGCACCGAGGACCCTCTAATCACTTCCCCCAATCTAAAGGCAGTCGAAGCAACCAAGAATGTGCTACAGTCGACATACAAAATGAAAGACCTGGGAGAGGCCGCAATGTTCTTGGGCACATATATTGTGCGTGATCGAGCTCGTCGGGCGCTCCTAGTCCATTAGGAATGGTATGCTCTCACACTGGAAGAGCATTTCGCCAAGCTGCCCAGCGGCATGCGTACGACGTCAACCCCGATCACCCTGGACGCCTGGGACGCTGTGAAGGTCGACGATCCAACAGAGTTGGGGGAGCCAGTCGACGTGACATTGTATCTGCCAAGTCTTCGGCTCGCTTATGTATCTAGCCACGATGACATGGCCTGCCATTGCCTTCAGTATCAACTTGTTTGTGCAATTTCATAGGCGCCACGCAGGCGGATTCTAGAGGCTGCTGTCCGGTGCGTGCGGTACGTTGTGTGCACCACCCGTATTGGCCTTCACTACTGAGGGCAAGCCATAGTGGTTCTTGATGGGTATACAGACAGTGACTGGGCATGGAGCTCGGATGGTAAAAGTCGCACCGGCTACATCTTCCTCAGTGGAGGAACCGCCATCTCTTGGTGCAGTGGCAAGCAGGGCTGCATTGCTCGCAACATCGCAGAAGCAGAGTATGTAACTCTAGGCGCAGGCGCCAGTCCATGTCACCTGTTGTGCTTCGGTGTGACAATGAGAGCGCAAAGGCTATCACGGAGAACTCCGGTGTATTCCATGCACGCACGAAACACATCAACGTTGAGTACCACTACATCCGAGATCTGGTGGATCGAAGTGAGATGCACATCATGTGGGTTGGCACCGACTTGTAGCAGGCTGAATTTCAGACAAAGGCCACCAGCCGTACGAAGTTTTTTGTGGCAGTACGTTCAGTGGGATTGCACCTTGCCTGTACTATGGATTGACCTCTGCTCTTGAGCTGTGTCTATTGTCATTCATCATTGCTGTGCTTGTGCCACTGCTCGCATCAATTTTGTTACGTGTGTGGCCCTGTTGGCTGTGTGGTCATGGGGGAGTGATATTGGACACACAGCTTACTGTGACCTCCCGGCTGACGTCCATTGCCTTGCAGACTCCTGATGAGGTGGAGGGCACAAAGGCTGGAGGAGCGGACAGGAGTCCGATAGCTGCAAAGTGGTTGTAAGCAGCCGCCGAGTAGACTTCCTCCATCACTACACGTGTTGGTTGCCCTCCTAGAAGTGCTCATATCGTGTCTCAAGACAGTCCGGATTATACCTCCTTGTGTGTGAACTACAGTGGCCTGGTGACCTGGTTTAGTCTTGCGTGTGAACTAGGTGATAGTTAGGTCGAAACTTAGTCCATGGGCAGGTGAGACTAAGGCATGGTGTTAGAGATTGAGCGAGAATCTCGATCTCATCGAGAATGAGATTCTCAATCTCGAAGTTCGAGACTGAGAAAATCTCGATCTCGAACTATCCTCTATGGTGAAATGTCATTCTCATCTCGATCTCGAAGTTGAATGACGAGATTTTTACATTCTCGAAGTTTATTATATACACTTCAATTCTGTTGTGCTAAAACTGACGTCATACATGCATACATACACGTGGGCAATATGGATATCTAGTTTAGGGTAGATTGCTAATGGTGATTATGTAATGAAACATTTTCAACGTAGAAGACTGTTCATCTCCTTGTGAAGAACATTCCATACACACAGGTTCATCGCGACTCACTAGACCCCTTGGTCCACTATTTGCTAGAATCGTCGTGTCGCAAAACTTACGTGGCGATTTCTATCTGACATTTGGCATTCAATTGGGTTGCCTGATGCACTTCGTACCTCAAGATACTCCTGCCACATGTAAATCCCATAAGTCTTAGAATTCCCTCGTGGCAGCAGACCTCCCAGGGTCGCATCCTCAGGTGCGCGAGTTCGAGGCGAGACGAGATGAGGTTAATCTCATCTCGAAAGTTTTGTGTTGCACCAAATCTCGGTCTCGTCTCGAAGTGCTTCGAGATAATCTCGATCTCGCCTCGAAGTGCCAGATTAAATCGAGATTTCCAGATTTCAAGATTTCCACAATTCCAAGATGTGATCAATCTCGAACACCGAGCCTCAGGTGAGACATGCCATGGGTATGCTCAAGCAACTTTAAGCGAATGCCGGCGAGCTACAGCTTGCCAGCCGAAGGGTGGACTCGACTAGCGAGTTCCACCCCGTAGGCATGTTGGTTTTTGCGCTCATTGTGCTCTGTTGTGTCCTCCCGGCTTGTGTACATCGGCGTGCAGATGACTGACGACGAGACTCGACGCTGATGGAGTGTCGTCCGGTGGAGCGGACGCATGCTGAGGTCTTCTCGCAGTTCGCTGGAGCCCCCTCTCTCCGGCGACGTGTTCAGCTCCATCGGCAGGCCTCCTCGGCGGTCGCGCTGCCGGCAGTCACTGCCATCGCAGTTGCTGTCTGCATGCGTCCAGCGCGTACTGTCGTGCCTGCGTCGTCATGCGCTGCCTAGGGTCCCAGCTGCATGTTGCATGGCCCTGTTTGGCAGCATAAACCATCGTGGGCACTGCCTGGGTTCAGGCTGCCATGACTCCTCGCTACTATTTTTCTAGCAGATTCTGACCGCACGGCTGCGTTTGCAGCGTCGTTATTATGGTATGGTCCAGTTTTCAGGCAAAACGGACGACGCCCGGGTTTTGGGCTGTCGGCCGTCTGGCAGGCCTCACCGAGAAAACCTGCCAGCCTGAAATCAGCTATTTTCTGATTGGCTGATGAACTGAGTAACAAGCTCTACAGAGCTNCCATAACTCCTCGCTACTATTTTTCTAGCAGATTCTGACCGCACGGCTGCGTTTGCAGCGTCGTTATTATGGTATGGTCCAGTTTTCAGGCAAAACAGACGACGCCCGGGTTTTGGGCTGTCGGCCGTCTGGCAGGCCTCACCGAGAAAACCTGCCAGCCTGAAATCAGCTATTTTCTGATTGGCTGATGAACTGAGTAACAAGCTCTACAGAGCTGGGGGGGGATTAGAACTTGGAGAAGTCTCCCATTGCTGTTCATTCTTCATTCCTAATCAGTTACTATCAGTTTTCAGCTGCTTTCTGGCGCGAACTCTGGCGCGCGCGTTTCTAAGTAACAAACCCAGAGCTTCCAGACTTAGACTCTAGAGCAACAGACTGAGAAGGCAGCTGACTTAAGCAACGAGCGTGGAAGCCCGCACGCTGCATCAACAACGCTGCTGCCCCAACCTGCTGCATAGTTTTTCCATTTTGGTATCAGAGCCAGAGCGTAGCAGGAGCAGCAGAAGACTGGTGAACAGGTGCCAGACAATGCCGGCGGACCCCCATACGCGCGAGTGGAGGGGAAATGCTGCCGGATTTTTTCCGACAGCATTGACCCTCTCGGTGGCGGCGTCAGATTTTTTCCCACGGCCACTGGGCCAGGAGAAATGCTGCCGAAAATTTTTCGGCAGCACTGACCCCCAGGCATGACGCGAGGAGGTGAGCGGCAGGCGGCGTCTGACGTCTGTGGGCGATGACGCACGCGGCAACGTCACCCAAGTGCAGTGAGTGGCACCACCAGCAGCAGCAGGCAGAAGCAGTAGCTCGTAGCAGCCCACAGCAGGAGTAGCTCGCAGCAGCAGCAGGAGCAGCCCGCAGCAAAGGTAGCTCGAAGCAGTAGCGCGCAGTAGCAGCAGCGTGCAGTAGTAGCAGCAGCAGCCCGCAGCAGCAACATCAGTAGTAGCCTGCTGTAGCAGCCCGCAGCAGCAGCAGGCAGCAGCCGCAACACGCAGCAGCTGCAGCAGCGTGCAGCAGCAGCACCGGGCTGTAGCGAGCTGCAGCAGCCGCCAGCTGTAGTAGCAGCAGCAGCGAGCAGCAGCTGGCAGCTGCCAGCCGTGGATGCTGCTGTACGCTGCTCGCAAGGAGCGAGCAGCGAGCAGCAGCCCACTGCTGCCAGCGAGCAACAGCTCGCTGCTGCTAGGCAAGCAGCAACCCGCTGCTTGTAGAGGATAGCGGGCTGCTGCCCGCTGTGACAAGAAAAAAAAACAAAAAAAAGACAACAATGAAATTCCCCCACCCCCGCAGCTCGCTGCAACAGCCTATAGCTGCGACCAGCAGCTGCAGCAGCACGCAGCAGTTGCAGCAACACTCAGCAGCAGCAACGAGCTGTAGTAGCTTGCTGTTGCAGCAGCAACAGCCACAACAGCTGCTGCAGCTCGCAGCACCAGCAGCTGCAGCTGAAACTGCAGCAGCAACAGCAACAATAGCAGCAGCTGCAGCACCCGTAGCAGTAGCAGTAGCAACAGCAGCAGCAGCAGCAGCAGCAATAGCAGCAGCAGTAGCAGCAAACAGCTGAAGCAGCAGCAGCAGCAGCAGCGGCAGCAGCAGCAACAGCACCAGCAGCTGCAGCAGCAGCAGTAGTAGCAGCAGCAGCAGCAGCAGTGGCTGCTGTAGCATCAGCATCAATAGCAGCAGCGACGGCCCCAACATTTGCCGCTGCTCACGTCAGCACCCCTCTGCTGACATCACAGCTGACGTCACTACTGACGTCATTAGGAGAAAAAAAGGGTGAGAAGAGGGGAAAAAAGGGAAAGAGGGAAGGCTAGAGGAGTGGGTAGACTCCCCACTCCCCCAACCTCCTACTGAAATCAGCGTCACAAAGACAAAAAAAAAAAAAACACAGACACCAAGGCATGGCTGGTAGTCCCAGTGAGGAGGGGTCCTCCTCGGAT
>SZWC01017017.1:16069-40445 GCA_023375785.1 Penium margaritaceum
ACTTGATCAAGGCTCACAAGCAGTGTCATTTTATAGCCACTTATCTAAGCTTTCCAGAACACCAAAGCATGCCAGATTTGAAGCTTCCTAGCAGATTCTATGGCTTCTAGAGTGGCCCTTGGTAGGCTGTCCTTTTCCCACCTAGGAAGGCATTCCTTCCCTCCTCTAGAAGCTTCTGTCCCTTCCTAGATCCCTCAGCTTGCTTCTAGTAGGAGGGAAGGTGTCCGGAAGACCAAGACACCTCTAGATGCCTTATAGGACAAGTCACCCCTTTTAGAAGGTGTGCCCCCTTCCTGGACCCTCACCTGGCTTTTTAGAAACTTAAAGAGGAACTCTAGAGGTTGAGCTAGCTTCCTGGCATCTGTTTTCCACCTCCCTTGAGGCAGGGCAGAACTTCATCTTGTGGGACTTGAACCCGGGCCCCTGCCTCTAGAGGTGGACAACATTAACCACTAAGCCACCTTGGCTTGTCTTTTTGGTGTTCCTTTTTGGAGTCACTCCTGCCATGGTAAGGAGCATTACTCCAACAGGGAGATCAGGCACCCTTGAGGGGAGAGAGCCATCCCCACTCCGAGGAGGCGGAGAGAGGGACCCGCCAAAGTGAGGAGCGTCACGTTCAAACGAGTGCTCAAAGAACAACGCGTAACGGGACTCAATGAAATGACTCCGGAAGGGATCCCAGAAACGCCACGCCTTGGAGTAGGGAGAGACACCAAGGAAGACACACAGGCGACCGCGGGGGGACAACTTACCAGGCCATTGGTCGTCGGGGAGCCAGACTGAGGCAAGACACCCCCACGCACGAGCAAGGCGGAGGTTGGCCCGCTGACCCATCCAGCGCTCGAATGGGGTGACGGTATGAGGAAGAGGGCCATGAGGAACTCGGTCAGACCCACGTCATGTAAGACATGGCCTCAAATGCAAACAGCGGGGACTGACCGGAGGCAGAGAGAAGTGCACGCACGCCATTAACAAGCGTACGATTCCATTGTTCAGACATGCCATTTTGCTGAGGGGTATTGGGGACAGTTGACTGAAGACGCACACCACAAGACTCAAGGAAGCGAGAAGTGGGACCAAAGAACTCACCCCCTCAATTACGGCGAAACACGAGCAGGAAACGAAGACAAGCCCATTCGGCCTGAGGAAGCCACGCTTCGAGGACATCTGTGATATCACTTTTGTGACAAAGAGTAAAGACCCAACGGAAGCGGGAGAAGTCATCCGTCAAGCAGAGAACATAGTGAACAAGACCACCAAGGAAGTCATGGGGCAAAGGACCCATGACATGAGCGTGGACATGGTCAAGAGGGTGAGAGGACCTAGACTCAGACGTTGAGAATGGAGAGCGGTGCATCTTGCCACTGGCACAGTCAAGGTAGAGCAAGGAGCAGGGAGGTGCAAAGGTGGCGGGATCTAGGCCCGCAGTAGGCTGGAAGGAGGAGGCGTTGGATGGCTGCACCGTAAATGTGGCACAACCGACGATGCAACAGGTCAACGTGAGCGGGAGACAAGGAGGGTGCCACATGAACAAGAGGAGAGGCAGCGGAAGACGAGGCCAGGGAAAGCGGGACACAAAATAGACGATCACAGCGCACGCCACGCAAAACAACACGGTCAGATGAGCAGAGAGAAATTGAGGCAAGGCCGCGGCTGGACGAGCAGTCCATGCCTTGGTCGTCAAGGGTGCACACACAGAGCAGGCTGACCTCAAGATCTGGGACGTACAGCACGTCAGGGAGATAGACAGTGCCTCCAGGACCTACGAAACGAACGACACCAACATTCTACACGTGGAGGAGTTGGCCGGAGCCAGTGCGCACAGAACAAACACAGCCGACATGGCCAAGGGAGACAAAGGAGGAGGGACAAAAAATCATGTGATGGGTGGCCCCGGAATCAATAATGTAGAGGCCGGGGGCCGCACGAGTGGTGGGGAGGACGAGACGGACAGCGACAGTGCCACGAAGAGACATAGAGGAGGGGGCACCAAGACCAGTGGGGAACGTGTGAGACTGCCAGTCCTCAATTCAATCATGTGCATCAGGCAGGGCCCCGTGAACACCCCCAGATGCTACACCATGAAGGGTGGCATCAGACTCACAGACAGACACACGACATGGGCCACTCACACTCTCACCTCCTTGAGAGCGAAGGTGGAGGAGTTTTGCCAGACACCACTGAAGAACACACACCTTGTCACGGCGGTCGGAGGAGCGATCGGAGGAGCAATCAGAGGAGCGGTCAGAGATATGGTTGTTGTCATGTGTTAAGGACGGTGCGACATAGAGTAAGGGCAGAGAACCAAAGTAGGAAGGACCGGTCAGGGACGGGATCCAACCCCAAGGACTGGTTGATGATGGCGACGGCTGAAGGGGAGCAGAGGTGGTGGTGAGAGCTGAGGCCGAAGTAGAAGGTGAGGGAGATGCGGCCATCACCGCTGGTGATGTTGACGAGGAGGTGACGCCTGTGCGCACCCAGTGGGCGCGCATGGAGGAGGCTAGATGGGCATCATCACGTGGCATAGGACATTTGCGCGCAGAATGGCTAGAGGCGCCATAGTTCCAGTAGGTGACATCGGTGCTGGTGGTGGAGCTCAAGGATGGCTTGCCACCCCGGTAACCCCCACGCCCTTTCCCACCTCCACGGCCACCCCCACGATTGGAGCCACCACCCCCGCCCCTAGAAGCAGCCTGAGTGGAGTGAGCTACTGCGGGAGAAGGGGAAACCGAGGGTGAGGTGGCGAAAGCTAGAGAAGGGGACAAGGAGGTGGTAATTGTAGCGAGGGTAGCGCATGTGCAATGCATGCGCTTATTCTGCAGACTGTTCCACCAATCTGTGAGGCGTGAAGTAGTGAAATCATAGAGGGGTCCAATCCCTGGCGTAGTGTCCGCAAGGAGCGGAGCAGAAGCAAGGCGCTCGAGCTCTGCCTAGGAGACGTGAAGGTAGAGATTTGTGAGCTCATGGATGAGACCCGCAATGATGGACAAATAGGCCGACAGGGGACCAGGATCAGCCTTGCCCAGGTCGCGCATTCACCGAAGACTGCGCGCCCAATACTCGTCCGTTGTCTCATCAGCCCGCATCTGCAATGTGTTAAACTGCACCGTCAGAGCACTCTAGACTGCATGCTTAGTGACACTCTTGCGGTGACGAATGAGGGCATAGGCACAGACAAGATCAACAGGTGTGCCTCGTGTTGGATCTGCATTGTACGTACCAATGTCATCAAGAAGGCTTTCCGGTCATGCATTGATGAGAGCACGAACGGCCCGGGCCGCCTCTGCTGGCTATGGCACAAAGGGCGGTTTTGGAGGGGAGTAGTACTCCCACAACAGCTCCCCTTGGACCCACGCGCTGAAGCGTGTTCCCCATGAGGTGAAAATGAGTTTGGAGGTAAACGGTGGTGATGTCTTGAAGTCCTTCTGCCATGCAGGTAGAAGGACTCGAGGAAGAGTGGCTACTGAGAGAGCGGGAGAAGAAGAGTTGGGGACACCACCACTAGGAGGCACAGATGAGTTAGCAGATGCAGTTTCATAGGGAGAATATTGACAAGGACTGGGAAAGTTTGTATATGCTCTATGACTAACCCTGCTACCGTGGCGGCCAAATCCTGCCGTGCCTCACGATTCTGTTGCATGGCATCCTCTGCTTTGCGAGCTGCCTGGGCCTCACTAAGGGCAGCTTGAAGAGCCTCTATTGTCTCCTCTAGTCCTGGCATTGTGCAAGTAAGCATACAGATGGAATGAGATGAAGAATGGCTAAGCAATGAAAGTGACCAGGTTTCTCACCGAACTGTGGCAAGGCAGCAGTGCGAAGAGAGGAGCCACCACTAAAGCAATTGATGAGAAGAGGACAGCAATCCACCCTACGATTGCCACTGTGAGGCAGAGACGGCCTGTGACTGTGGCTCCGACCACCACCGCAAACGCTGATGCAACAAGGATCCCTGTGGTGACGTGAGGTGTGAGCTCCCGAGGGGCACTGGTGGGGATCAGGACTACAGCTGTTGTGGAAGCAAGAATGGAGTCGACGGCGGCTGCAGTTGAGTCTGCGGCGGACGATGCGGCACTAGCAATGGAGGCTACTGCTCCTGTGATCTGGGTAGCCATGTTAGCAGTTGCGACAACGAGTAGTGTGAGAGATGCTGCTACGTGCGTGTATACGTCTACGGCACGGCCCACCACTGTCTGCGTTGGAGCTCTGCACGTGCGGGCAGTGGCTGCAAAGGTGACTACGGCTCTTGTAGCTGCATCAAGGATGACACCCGCCAGGCTGGTAGAGTCGGTGTGACCTAGGAGGACGGGGATCACCAAGGGTACCTCCGGAGTTGGCGACGGTCCAGCTGATACGGTTGGTGTGGGAGATGAAGTGGATGTGGTGTCAGAAGCAGCTATACTCTTGGACGACTTGAGAAGCTTCCTAGAAGTTGCCTGATTAGACTACCTACCCACTGTGTGTGACACCAAGCAGGAAACGGCAAGGGTCTAGTCAGACGACGCACACAGGCGTCGAGTGCTTATCCACAGAAAGCACATGCAAGGAGAGCTACACAAATGAGCCACACACACATGAATAGGGGTGACCGCTCTCGGTTCGCACCACACACTAGGGTAGCATTTCGTTGCGACTCAGCCAGCCACAAAATGAGAACAGTCATAAATGAGTGCCAGCATATCAGAGTCAGGTGCCGTCTGTACAGCTAGAACTAGAGTCTGAAGCACTACACCTATGCACCAAATACAGACAAAGATGCTGCACCCCAGTGCAGGCCGTCGAGCCCCTCATGGGCTCCACTCCTCACGGTGTTGCCGAGCGCCAGCAGTGCCCGGCCGCCGTCGGGCCCACCTCAGGCATGTGCACGTGGATGGACATGAGCCGACAGGTCACAGTGCTCCGCGAGGGTACCCATCAACAATACTCCTCCATGACCGAATGGCGAATACAAGTCCATGCACGGGCACACACTGAGGGCAACCACGAGGAACAAAGAGGACAAGCGACGGTCGCAAACGATCACAGACCAACATCACTATACAAGCTCGGCCCGCATCATGGGCGAGGTTAAGACAACCAACACGAACACCCTCCTGTAACTGCCGACGACCAAGTGCCTTTGTCAAGAAATCAGCCTTCTGATTGTTCGTGCCAACCCACACGATCTCAACCTCATGCCGCTGCACCAGGTCACGGACGAAGTGGTACTCAACGCCGATGTGCTTTGTGCGAGCATGGATGACACCAAATTTCTGAGCAATGGCGTCAGCACTCTGGTTATCACAACGCAACACAACAGGAGGAACGATCTGGCGGAGCGCGCGAAGGGCCCGAATAAGCCATACGCTCTCAGCGGCACCAGCTCCCAGCGCTACGTACCTTGCCTAACCAAGCTGCGCACGATGCATCCTTGCTTCCCGTTGCGCCACGCGACAGCAGTATCGACCAGTTAGAAGAGGTAGTCGGTACGGCTTCTACCGTCAGGGCTCCACGCCGAGTCGTTATCCGTGTAATCATCAAGTACAACAGCAGGCTGCCGCCGATAGGTAAGACCGAGATACGGAGTGGACACGACATAGCGCACAACGCGCAGAGCGGCATCAAGTGTCACTTGCCGTGGTACCTACGCGAACTGGGCAAGAAGGTTGACGGAAAATTCGATGTCGGGCCGTGTCGTGGTGGCCAAGTACATGACCAAGCCGATGACTTATTGATACAGGGTCTGATCGGTTGGCTCCCCACGAGCAGCTGGGTTGTCGAGCTTCAATGCCTTTTGTCCCTTAGGAGTAATGGGGGTGGAGATGCTGCGCACAGTGGAAAGCAGATCAGCAAACCGCTCCCCCACAGCTAGTGCGTACCATGCCTGATGTACCGTGAGACTGTGCCGGACGCGATCACGCACGATCTCCATGCTGAGGAAGACGGACGCAGACCTCATATCTTTCATCTTGTACACGGTTTGTAAGACGGCCTTTGCTGCCCGCAAGGTCTCCAGATTCGGAGATGTAATCAGGTGGTCATCCACGTAGACGAGGATCGCAGTGAGAGGAGCAGGGCTCTTCGTCACAATGAGGTAGGGGTCTGAGTCGCTCTGCATGTAGCCCGCACGCCGCATCGTGCCAACGATCTTGTGGTTCTAGCACCGCGGCGACTGTTTGAGGCCATACATGGCCTTCCGCAGCCGGCACACCCGACCTGTGCCATCCTCGAAGCCAGGTGGCAGCACCATGTAGATCTTTTCGTTAAGATGCCCATGGAGGAAGGCATTGCTGACGCCCATTTGGTGCAGTTCCCAGTTGTGCTGGGCAGTCACGTCCAGAAGGGCTCGCACCGCGGTCATCGGCTTGACAGGAGCAAATGTGTCTGTGTAGCCTGTGCCCTCAACCTGTGAGAAGCCCTTTGCCGTCAGGTGAGCCTTGTAGCAATCCAGGGAGCCATCTTGATTCAACTTCTTGCAAAGAACCCATTTTGCCTGTACGGCCTTGCGGCCTAGCGATAGGTCAACGAACTAAAGGGCATCGTGGTCTGCAAGGGCATCAAGCTCCTCCTCACACGCAGCCCGCTAGTGGTTGGTATCACGGCCGGCTAGAGCCTGGCAAAGAGTGCTTGGGTCTGAGCCCGGCGAGGTCGAGCCCTGTGCGACAAGTGCCAAAGCCGAGGATGAGGGGGTGACACAGGTTGAGGTTGTCGCTGAATCAACATCGCAGACATTCTCATACGCAATCAGAGCACGACCAGTCGAGCAGCCCGGGTGGACCTCCTTGAGGCCCTGTGCGCTGAGACCGAGGGCCATCGTGCCAGGGTCACCATTGCAATCGCTGCTAGAGGGCAGGAGACGCAATCGACCACCCTGTGCAAGAGAATATGTGCTGGAGGTCGACTAAGGTGAGTCAGTGGGTGTAGGGACAGCAGGTCCAACGGTCGGATGAGTGGGTGAGACAAGTGTAGGGGATGCCGAAACCGCCGACTGGGGAGGTGAGGCAGGCACCGGCCCCGCAAGTGAGACAGAGGTTGTGAGGACAGAGTTGATGGCGAACGCGACATGGGAGGGGACCCGGCCGGCGAGGGATCCGGAGCCGAGGCATGCGAGGGAACCGGAGCTGAGGCAGGGGAGGGATCCAAGGGAGATCAATGGCGATGATAGCCGGGTCAGAGAGAGGTCCTGGCAGTCGAGGGGCAACACCCGCGAACTCCACCCCCACCACACGAGGGTTGGGACAGTCCAAAGTATGCAGGAGTGGAAGAGCCAACATGCAAGCAAGGTCGCGAAAGCAGAGGCTCTTGAAGAACGTCGCATCGCGAGACTCGACAATGTGATGGGGGGCCGGGTCCCAGAAACGCTAGGCCTTGGAGTGGGAGGCGATCCCCACAAAGGCGCAGAGGCGGCCGCGAGGGGAGACCTTGGAGCCTTGCAACTCCAGGGTAAACCAGACACAAGCAAGAGAGCCCAAGACGTGCGCAAGGCGCAGGTCGGCACGGTGACCGTACCAAAGCTCGTACGTCATGGTGTGGCAAGGAAGGGGACCGTGTGGGATGCGGTTCCACATCCATGTCATGTTAGCAAAGCCCTCAAAGCAAATTTTATGAGGGAAACCGCGATCGGCACGCATCACACGGAAAACATCCTCCATTGTGCGGTTACACCGCTCCGGGACGCTGTTATGCTGAGGAGTGGAACGAACAGAGTAGCGGTGGTCGATCCCGCGCTCGGTGAGCCTGCGGTGAAGGTCGTCCATAAACTCTCCCGCACGGTCGGAGTGAAACACGTCCAGTGTCTGATGCGACTGGCGCTCAACCATAGCCAGCCAGCGTTGGACAATGGGAAAGGTGTCACTCTTCTGACGGAGACAATAGACCCAACGCATTCGAGTGAAATCATCCGTTAGTGTCAGAATGTACTGCCCACGGTCATCCTGAATCTCTTTGGGGAGCGGTCCAAGCACGTCCGAGTGGACCAGCTGAAGAGGCCGAGTCGACTTCGAGATGGAGTCCGGGAAGGGAGAGCGGTGCATCTTACCCTGCGCACACGAAAGATAGTTGTTCTTGGTCGACGCCACAAAGGAGGCCGCATCAAGGCCAAGCGCGAGAGTGTCATGCACAAGGTGCTCAACCGCATCAAGGTGGACATGACAGAGGCATCGGTGAAGAAGGCAATGCTTGTCAGGGGACAAGGTGCCGGTGACAAAGACACGCGCGGTCGAGCTGGATGGCAGGGGAGATGCGGGGAGGCGAGTGCAAGTGACATGATAAAGGTCATGGTGGAGCTCACCGCGCAGGACAACCTCACCAAAGCCTGGACAAAGACGGTGGCGTTGTTTTCGACGTGGGTGACACCCAGCCCCATGCGGGTAAAAGCACGAACGGAAAGAAGGCTGTGCTCGTGACCAGGCAGAAACAAAACGTCGGAGACATACACGGGGCCAGACGGACCACTGAACTAGACGACACCGACACTGCGCACGGACACCTACTAGCCAGTGGCTGTGCGGATAGAACGGACGGAACCAACAGGACCAAAGACAAAGAACATGTCATGGCGACAGATCATGTGGCGTGTAGCACCAGAATCAACAATCCATGAGCCATCAGCAGTCCTGGTGGACATGGTGATGGAACAATGGGCAACAGAGCACAATGACTCAACAGGAACATCACTGGGGCACTAGGCCTGCTAAACATGCAAGAGACGGTGTTGGAAGTCATCCAACCATGCCATCTCAATAGGACCATCAAACCACTATCACTCCATAGCAGACACAGCCGAACGATCATCACCACGCAACTTCCCAAACACGGAACAAGCAATGGACACAGTCGGTTCAATCCGCACGTGCGTACCTCCTTGAAGGGTGCGGACAACCTGCTCGAGCTCTGCAAGGCGTCGGGCCGCGTTGTCAAGAGGGGTCATAGGGGCCACGGTGGGTAAGGCAGCAGCAACACGTCTGGCTGAGGACTTTGAGGCGGAGGAGGCACCAGGCGAGGAGGTAGAACGGGCCTCGTAGGCCTAGCGGATCCCACGTGTGACGCGCTGCCAGTTGATGGGGCTTCTTGTCAGAAGACTGTTATCAGTATAGCAATGGTTGCCGCCGCAACTATAGCCGATCACATGGTGGTTGTTGCCGTTGGAGTCATCCCTGGCAGGTGCTGTCCCCTGTTTGCCCCCGTTCCTGCCGCCACCGCGCCCCTTGTTCGTCTTCCCCAGAGATGCTGATGCACTCGCGGGAGAGGAGGAGGTGGTCGACACTGTTGAGGTCTGACAAGTGCTAGAGAAAGAAACTGCCACCGTAGCAATACCGGCCATGCGCTCCCGGTGAAGACGAGCCACCTCAATTGCCCTTGTCTCCTCCAGATAGATGCACTGGGCCCTGTGCAGCAGGATTAGGCGAATGGAGTGACGCTCAAGCTGGCGATGGCGGTAGATGGTGAACATGGCAGCGTACCGCTCAACGACGCCCAGCATGATAGTGGTCAGTGCGCCTAGCTGAGTGGGGGCTAGTGTCCCCAGCCGGGTGTAAAGTCGCATGGCCCGGCGCCAGTAATCAGCTGAAGACACTGACTCACCCTGGCAGAGCGAGTTCAAGTCTGCAACACGCTGGGCGCGGGTGGCTGCTGTCTCACCCTCCAACAAAGTGAGGGCCAGGTCACAGGCACCACAGTGGTTAGCGCCTGTACCGCTGAAGTAGTCCTTGACTAAGGGAGCGTAGTCCACCACGGAATCCTCAAAGACAGCCATGGTCAGGCCATGCATGGCACGGGAAGCCATCGCACACTGGCGGGGATCATCGGTCTAGTACCGACTGTGGTGGTACGGCCAGACTCCCTCTGCCATTGCCCACAGGTCGAAGCGCATGTACCAGGCGTCGAAGCCAATCACGGGGAAGTACTGCGGTGGTGGAGTTTCAAACTCCTTGGGTGGCTTCTCAATGGATAGTGCCACCTGAGAGGCCACCCGTGTGCGGCCCTTGACCCTCCCTACGACTGCTGTGACGTGGTGCGTCACCTCCAAAGCGTCCTCTGTGTCCACGGTGCTGCCAGCAGGCGCACCCTTCTCCCTTGAAGAATCAGCCTGCTTTTCGTCGTGCTCCTTGTTTTCGTCAGAGGCCTCACTGAGGGACTCATCCGTGGAGTCATCATCGGCTGCCATGCGCTCCATGCCTGGCATGCCTCCACATGAGTGCCGGCGCCCTCGGGGCATTTGTCGAACGACGACCTGCTGCGACAGCAACTCGAAAGCCTCTTGCATGTCAAGCAGACTTGATCGGTCGTTGTTTTGTTCGTCGAACAGCCTAGCGATCGCACGAGTGTGTAGATGGTGGCACGACTGCCGCTCCATGTATCCATGACTCCAGTGCCAGCAGAGAGACCACGTCTGTGCTGGCCTTCCCTGTCCCTGCCGTCTGAGAGGCCTTGGGCAGCATGACTGTGATGCTGCTGCTGATGTCCGCTGCTGTCAACTGTTGCTGGCCGTTACTGTCACCGCCGCCAACCTTGCTACTTGTGGCTGTTCGTTGTTGCTGCTGCCGCTCGTGCTGTTTTTTTTGCTGTTGTTGCGATTGTGGTGGCCCCTGGTGCTATGGCGGTCAAGGCCTCAACCGTAGTGGCTACCGTTGCCATTGCCACTGTTGCCACCGCTTTTGCCGCTGCCACTGCCGCTGCTGCCGCTGCTGTCACTACCGCTGCTGCCATCGCTGCCGCTACTGCCACTGCTACCGTTGTTGCCGCTGTCGTCGCCGCTGCCGCCGCTGCCACTACCGTCACTGTTGTCGCTGGCATCGCTACCGCCGCTGCAGCCACCGCTGCCGTCGTTGCAGCCGCTGCTGCCGTCGCTGTAGCCGTCGCTGCCGCTGCTGCTCAGCGGTGCCGAGCACGCCGCCCGCCGGCCGGACGCCCGCCAGCCGTCGCTCATCGGCCGCCAACCGCCGTCCGCAACCGGCCAGCCACCTGCCGTCGGCCGCTACGTGCTGCCTACCGGCCGGCGCCGGCCGGTCAATGCCAACCGGTCGTTGCCGCAGCCCACTGCGTGCCGGCCGCCCGTCGCTACCCGCAGCCTGCTGGCAGGCGGCTCAATGGCCGCTGCCCGTTGGCTTGCTGCCTGTCGGCTCGCCGGCCGCTAGCCGCTGGTAGCCGCCCGCAGGGTGCAGCCTGCGACGTGGCAGCGTGGGTTGCGCCCCTCAGCCACAGCTGCCGTCGCTCGCTGACGCTGCTCTTGGCGCTCGCGTCACCTCGTGACGCGATGCGTGCTGGGTCCTCCCTGGACCGGTGCTGCGTCCCTGATGTGCAGCCACGCGAGAGCTGTCTCGTACGCTCTGATACCATGAGAAACTTCCTGTAAGTGGCCTGATTACACTACCTACCCACTATGTGTGACACCAAGCAGGAAACGGCAAGGGTCTAGTCAAGCATCAAGTGCTTATCCACAGGAAGCACATGCAAGGAGAGTTACAAAAATGAGCCACACACACATAAATAGGGGCGACCGCTCTCGGTTCGCACGACACGCTAGGGTAACATTTTGCTGTGATTGAGCCAGCCAAAAAACGGAAACAGTCATAACTCAGTGCCAGCTTATCGGAATCAGGCACCTTCTGAACGGCTTGAACTAGAGTTTGAAGCACTACAACTATATAGCAAGCACAGACAGAGATGCTGCACCCCAGTGCAGGCCATCGAGCCCCTCACGGGCTCCCCTCCTCACGGTGCCGCCGAGCACCAGCAGAGCCCGGCTGCCGTCGGACCCACCTCAGGCATCTGCACGTGGATGGACATGAGCCGACAGGTCACAGTGCTCAGTGAGGGCACCCATCAACAACACGACTGTGGGTCGTGAGGAGGTCGCATGTTTGAGGGATTTGGTGGCGATGGAGGCAGGTCGTCCGCTGTGTAAACCTGCCGATTGATCTCCTCTTCACACTCAGCCGTCTCCCTCTCGTCCAGTTCAGCAAGTTCCTCGCGCCAGTGGGAGGTGTCGAGCATACGAAACCACAACGGTGTGTCGTTGTCTTGGGGTGAAGGAGGGTCAAAGAGGCGAGGGTCCTTCCACCCGTGGTTGGTGTGGCGTGCGTTCATACGAGGGGAGTCAAGCTCCTCGTCTGGAGGGCCGTGAATGGGCCGTGAATCCAGTGTGACTGCTGCTCTGGCTGTAGAAGCAACCAAGATGTGCGCCTGCCGCTAGATGCTGTGAGCAAAAGATGCATGGGACCTGGTGTGTCGTGGAGCTGCAGGCCACTGCGGGACGCCGAGGTTGAATGGAGCACAGTGCTCCAAGCGTAGTGGCGGCAGATCGCAGCGACGGAGGACCGTTCAAGAGAGAGGACAGCAAGTGTCTCCTGGCACGCAAGAGTGGGGCCAAGTGCACAAAGAGTGCTGCAATGGGTTGAGCCACCAAGGGACTGAGGCTCGGCCCACAGGAGGAGGGCGGCAGACTACTGTGAATACTGAGTTTTGTGCGAAAAGAGGTGCACGCACGACCGCCCGCAGGTGTGGGTGATCGCGAGATGGGGTTGCTGTGCAAGAGCCACAAAACAGGTGCAAATTGCAACAACACTTAAGGTGCTGCTGCCAGGTGCCAAAGATGCAGCCAGCGGTGAAGATATGTTGCTGAGAGGGGGTCTCTGGCAGCACGGGGCGAAAATACCGAGAGCCCGCGTGGGACACCGAGCCATTTGCGAGCGGTTTCCAAGGGCCAAGATCGACGAGCAGTGGGGACGGGTCCTCATCGTTATGATACCAGTAGTTACTCCGCAACTTCCTATGGCACATGTATGTGGAGTAGCAACAAGGTAAAAAGATGCGTGAAAGCTTCCTAGCGACACAGCCGTCGACTAGGCGTCAATGCCTGGTCAGACGGTCACGACAGTCACAGGTCGTGCACACAACGACAAGGGTCTGGCTAGGAGACACAAGGCAAAGTGTCAAAATGCTTCAATAGAATTTGCAGAGAGAAATGAAAAAGAAAAGGTCCATGGCATAAGTACTTGCTGCTGCGCACGGAGGGTGTCGCACGCCGCAATGTAATATCTATCCTAAAACCGGCCCAAAACCACTGTTTTGGCCGTAATTCTGCGCAGACATGTCAGAACGCTACGCCGTCTAAACCTAGACGTGCAAGATCACAACCTGGATGCTACGGCATCAAATGGTGGACACACAATACAAAACCATGCAAATCGGGCCCACGGCCACTCCACTGATAAACTCCTACGTGCTGCACATACACTACAGGAGGTCCCGAGTAGCGTCCACAGCTCTCGAACGGTCGTCGGTCAGCTCCAAGCTGGTAGTCTGCCATCAGATAATGCACCGGTGCCACTAGGGTCCGTATGAAGGATCTGCACGAGTGTGGACACAGCCGAGTGGTCACAATAAATTGTATAGGTCGACAGGAACATCACAAATCACAACACTCCCCCATGACCCGATGGTACGCATGTCCATACACGTGCAACACTGAGACAAGTACAACAATGAGTGCAACGACAGATGTGACACAAACACACACACACACACACACACACACACACACACACACACACACACACACCCTACACTCAACCACTTTTAGGCAAGTGGTGAAGCCCAAAAGAACGAATGGCCACCAGGAACTTTCTGCATACTAGTGCCTTTGTCAAGAAGTCAACATGCTGCATGTCAATGCTAACCCAAATGACGGCGATCACGTGTCGCTCCACAAAATCATGCATAAAGTGATACTCAACCGCAATCTGCTTCTTGCGAGCATGAAAGACACCAAAGATCTCCGCAATGGCAAGAGCACTCTGGTTGTCGAAACAAAGTACGACAGGTATCGACTGACCGAGCTCAAGGAACAGGCGTTTCAGCCATACCGCCTCAGCAGCCCCTACACCCAGAGCAACATACTGTACCTCCGATGAGCTACGTGAAATGCCGCCCTGATTTCTACTGTGCCAGGACACAACGGTACCAACGAGCAGGAACACGTAACCGGTGTGATTGCGTCCATCTTGGCTCTAGGCCCAATCGCTGTCAATGTAGCCGTCAAGGACCAACAAAACACTGCCAGCGAAAGTAGAGTCCTAGGTACGGTGTGGAGACCACGTAACGCACCACTTGCACAACCCCGTGAAAGGCTCTAGCCCGTGGAGCCTGCAAAAACCGGGCAAGGACGTTGACTCAAAAGGTGATATCAGGACGTGTGGTAGTGGCCAGGTACATCAGAGATCCGATGAGACGGAGGTACAAGGTCACATCCACTATCTCCTCCAGCTGTCTGGGATCGTCCACCTTCAGGGTATCTTGCCCATCAGGCGTAAGAGGTGTGGAAGTCGTGGACACTACCCTAAGGAGGTCGCTCAAGCGCTCCCCCACGACACATGCGTATCGGGCCTGATGCAGTAGTAGAGTACAACATTTGCGGTCTCGCACGATCTCCATGCCAAGGAACACTACTACAAGACCAAGGTCCTTCATCCTGTAGGCAGTCTGGAGGACAGCCTTGGCCTCCTTCATGGCCTCCAGTGAAGGAGACGCGATCAAAAGGTCTTCGACATAGACATGGATGGCGGTGAACCGCTCAGGTGTCCGTTGGATGAAGAGAGAGGGATCTGCCTCGCTCTGTACATATCCCGCATGAGTCAGGATGCCAGTGATCTCCTTGTTCCTACACTGAGGAGACTGCTTGAGGTCGTTCAAGGACTTGCACAAGTGCCATACCTTGTCACCGTCCTCAAAGCCAAGTGGCTGAGCCACGTAAATCTCCTCGTCTAGAGAGCCATGGAGGAACGCACTGGTCACATCCATCTGGTACAGTTCTCAGTAATGCTGAGCCACTACACCAAACAGAGCTCGAGCTGAGGTCATGCGGCCAACAGGGGAAAAGGCGTCAGTGTAATCGATGCCCTCAATCTCAGAGTACCCCTTGATGACCAAGCAAGCCTTGTGGCGCTCAAGTGAACCATCTGGCTTCACTTTCTTATGAAAGACCCACTTGACCTGAATAGCCTTCCGCCCAGGTGGGAGGTAGCCTAGCTCGTAAACTCCGTGCTCTCAGATGGCGCGAAGCTCATCCTTGTAGGTAGCACGCCAAGCGTCAGCATCCTGTGATGAGAGAGATTCCCTCAGTGTGCCCGGGTCAGGCGCCATAGAGGGAGAGCTCTACATGGAAAGAGCGCATGCCTCAGTGCTAGGTCTGACAACCACAAGATCAGTTGCTGCATCACTAGCGATACGAAACTTGCGAGTGACGAGATCGTGCCATTTGAGGCTCGCTCGATGATTTTTGTGTGCTCATTGTGGACACTTTGGCCTACGGCCTTCGTGCCGGGATCACCACTCGTGATGCTTCGAGTGGAGCGCCTGGGTGCGAGACTCGAAGCTCGTTGGGCTCCGGAGTCCATTGGTCGAAGGGGCGCACCTCAAGCTCAGGAACAGGCACGACCATAGCTGGGGGAGGGCTGAGGCAAGGGAGCTGGTGATGTCGTGTGAGGAGATGCTTGTGTGGGAGACACGGAACTCGATGTGAGAGTAGGAGCAGGTGAGGCGGGGCCACGTACAAAGGCAGGAGTGCCAGCAGACACAGGTTCGGTCACAGGTTCACGCACAGGTACGGGATCATGGGTACCTGTGGGATGCGTGGGAGCATGGGTAGAAGCCGACAGTGCTGGAGAGGTCTCTGGGCCGACAGCGATGATCGCTGGGTTATCAAGAGTCAGAGACCGTGAAGTGGAGGGAGCTCGAATGGACACATCAGCCTGACGAGAGGTGCTTGCAGGCGCAGACTCCCCCATCCGTCGAGAAGCCTCGCACATAGGAACGTGCGTGATGAAAAGCGACGTGATTGATATCAGATCACAGTAGGTAAGGGACTCAAAGAAGAGCACGTCGTGCGACTCAACAATGCAATGACGAGCAGGGTCCCAAAAGTGTGAGGCCTTTAACCGTAAGGAGATGCCTACGAAGGCACTCAAGCGACCTCGCGGGGAGACATTGGACCCCTGCTGGTCCTCGGTGTACTACAGAGAAGCCAAGGATCCCCAAAAGCGAGCGAGGCGCAGGTCAGCACAGTGGCCAAAACCAGAGCTCATATAGTGTGACGTGGTCCGGAAAGGGACCATGCGGGAGGCGGTTCCAGACCCAAGTCATGTACGCGAATCCTTCAAAAGCGAAGGACTTCAGGAGACTGCACACAGACCACACATCGCGAAACGCATCCTCCATGGTGCGGTTCCATCACTCAACAACACCATTTTGCTCAGGAGTAGTAGGAGCAGAGACCTGGTGAAAAACCCCATGCTCGGCGAAGTAGCTGTCCATCTCGCCAAGAAACTCGCCGCCGCGATCCGAGCAAAAGGTATGTAGCGTGTGGCGGGACTGACGCTCAGCCATCACTAGCCAGAGGTGAACCACGAGAGTAGCATCACTCTTCTGGCATAGGCTGTAGACCCACCGCATCTGGTTGAAGTCGTCAGTCAAGGTCAAGACGTATCAACCCCGATCGGACAGAGACTCGACAGGAAGAGGACCAAGAAGGTCCGAATGGACTAATTTGACAGGGCGAAGTGTGCAAGAATGGGAGTCAAGGTAGGTGCAATAATGCATCTTATCTTGAGCGTAGAAAAGGCAGTCGGTCTTGAGCGGCTTCTCGAAAGAAGCTGCGTCAAGACCGAGGATGGGTTGTGTTCAAATGAGCTTCGATACTGTGTCCGAGCCTACATGACACAGAAGGTGATGAAGAAAATCACTGGTGCTCAGGGGACAGAACGCCAATGACAAAAACACGAGCTGAAGGGGAGGGGCAGCAAGGAACAGAAGTCTGAGAGACACAATACAAGTCATCCACAACAGAGGCACGAAGAACAACACTACGAGTGTTAGTAGAAGTCTCACTCGCAGAGTATGCAGTGTGCTCCACGGAGAGTCCCATCAGTGTGCAGGCACGGACAGACAGCAAACTTAGCTCAAGGTCAGGCACAAACAACACCTAAGAGAGATTGAGGGGACCAGACGGACCATGCAAATGCACAACCCCGACACCCTGGACTGCCAAGGACTGACCAGAGCCTGTACAAACGGAACAAACAGACGAAACAGGGGCAAGAACAAGGAAGTCACTATAACGACAGGTCATGTGATGAGTGGCACCGGAATCGATGATCCAAGTGCTACCGGAATCATGACAGGAGGATGTGATTCTACAACGGGCAATGGAACACTTGGCCTCAGACAAACGCTGGGCAGCAGGTGGGAAGAAAGGACGAAGAGCACAAAGGTGAGACTCATGAATCCATTCGGTACAGTCAAGCCCATCGTCATCACATGCATACTGTGCTCTCCTACACGAATCATCGTGAGCCACAAGAACAGACGGACAAAAAGTATGTGAACCACTCGACTGTGACAATACACTTGCACCTCCCTGGAAGCGAAGCGCCAGAAGGTGTCGGAGCTTGGCGATGGTACCGTCACGTGGGTCTGGGTCGCCGCTGCTCGCCGGTGGTGAAGTGGGAACTACTGCGGTCATGATCGCCGCGCGCTCGAAGGATGTGCTGCTCAATGTGGACCATAGTGCGTGTGCAGCCTGAAGCCCACGACTAATCCATGCCCAGTCGAGCGGCTGCTGCGATTCGGTGTAGCGATGAGCACATCCACAATTATAGCATTGAACAGAGCGTCCACTGCTACTACGCGATTACGGCTGCTACTAGGACTGTTGTTGGTTCGAGCCGATGCTCCGTCGCCCCTTCTTCCCCTGTTCTGCTTTCGCAACACCCTATGTCTGAGTCGGTCAAATTAGGATAGAAGGAGAAGAGGATGACGTGGCAGAGGAAGCAGAAGGAGACTACACAAGGGGCGCTGGTGGTGATGCGACAACTGCTGCAGCAAGGGAAGTCTCCTGATGAGGCATGGCTGCCTCACGGGCGGAAGTCACCTGGAGGAAAAGGTAGTGCGCCAAGTGAAGAAGTTGCATTGAGGCCAAAAAATGCTTGAGCACGGCGTCGCTGTACCTCGTGACGGTGTCTCCTTGCTCAACGCAAACTTCGAGCATGATCGTACGGAGCGTCCATAGTTGTGTACCTTTGGAGGTCCCAAAGTGCATGTAGATGTGCATGGCGTGTTGCCAGTTTTCGGCTGGAGGCTCGGCAGGCCCTTGACGCAGGGAGTGAAAAGCACAAATGTGAGCGGCCCGGGTGGCATGCGTCTCTGTAGCAAGCAGGGATAAGCCAGGTCCTAGCCCCTGCGTGGATCAGCAACGGTGCCTGTGCCGGCCTCACCAGGGAACGATCGGAAGTCGCCGACGGTCTCGCGCGGCATGGCGTTCAGAAGTCTGTGCATCGCCCTAGCCATTGTCAGCACCTGTGCTCGGTCTGAACTCTGATACGGACTGGTAGTAGGGCCACACTCCCTCTGAAGTAGACCAAACCTGGAAAAGGATCTCCCAATAATCAAAGCCGTCCTCGCTGATATACCGTGGGGGCGACGTCTCAAAGTCCTTGGGTTGCCGCTCCGTAGGGAGAGCAACCACAGGCTGAGAAGGAGGAGGGATGGGAAAGACACCGGGAAGGGGGAAGTCGCTAGGGTGGAGGTCAGGCGACGATCGAATCTTGGGAAAGTGCGATGTGTGTGGGGGTCGAGAGCTCGTCTGGAGCTGACGGAGACGCTCGTGAAGTACACGAATCTCACGCTCGGGGGAGTCGTCCTCCATGCCTAGCATATCAGAATCCTCATCCCAAGGTTCAAGAGGTGGCGGGTCGCATCTAGCTCCTCTCTCCGGAGCTGGAGCTAAGTGCTGTGTAGAGGGTGCGACTACGGCAGCTCCCTGACTGGTCTACTGTAGGGCCGTGGACTTACCCCATAGAAGCTTAGTAAGTGTACGGATGGCGTCACTCATATCCCGCAATAGGCGACACATCTCGTCGTGCTAACTCCGTAGGTCCTCAATAGCCTCCAAGCGTGGGCTCACGACCCCAGAGGAGGAAGAAGAGGGATCTAGTATCCTCTTACCCTTGTCACCGTACGGGGCCATTTCACCGCTCATTAGATGCCAAGAGCTCAACTTGGTCGGATTGTGGAAACGTCAATGTTTCTCGAGGAGTTCAAAAGCTGGAAACTTTCAACTCTTAAACCAAAAATTTGACAAAGTACAAGTGCTTATGTCAGCAGGTTGTTGCTGACATCAGCATGACCTAAAGACGCCAGCAAGAACAATAATGATGTCAGCAGTTGGAATACCTAGGTAGTCAGTTGGGGCAGCGGCGTTATTGATGTAGCGTGTAGGCTTTCACGCTCGTTGCTTAAGTCTGCTGCCCCCTCAGTCTATTGCTCTAGAGTCAAAGTCGGGAAGCTTTGGGTTTGTTACTCACAAACGCGCGTGCCAATGTTCGTGCCAGAAAGCAGCTGAAACAAAAAGTAACTGATGAGGAATGAAGAACAAGCAACAATGGGAGACCCCTCCAAGTTCTAGCTCCCCCCCACTAGTGTAGAACTTGTTACTCAGCTAACGAGCCAATCTGAAAATACTCCTAGACCTATTTTCTAGCAGGCAGGGTTTTCTCGGTGAGCCCTGCCAGACGCCCGACAGCCCAAAACCTGGGCGTCGTCCGTTTTGCCTGAAAACTAGACCATACCATAATACCAACGATGTGAACGCAGTCGTGTAGTCACAATTAGCTAGAAAAACAGCAGCAAGGAGTTATGGCTGTCCGAACCCAGGTAGTGCCTACGATAGTCAGCGATGTCAAACAGGGCCATACAGCAAGAGACATGGACCCTAGGCGCCGCATGATGCTACAGACGCAATGCAACAGCCAGACACAGCGCTAGGTGCATGTAGACAGCATCTGCAGTGGCAGTGACCGCCGGCGGCCCGACCAACGAGGAGGCCTGCCGATGAAGGTGAGTGCATCACCAAAGGGAGAAGGCTCCATCGAAGGGTGAGTGGACCTCAGCGTGCGTCGGCTCCACCGAGCGACACACCAGTGGCGTCAAGTCTCGCCGTCAGTCATCTACACGCTGATGTACACAAGCCGGGAGGACACAATAGAGTACAATGAGAGATGCATGAAAACCAACACTCCCCCATGACTCACAGGCATAGTGCACATGTGCGGGTAGAGACACAGACATGACCAAACTACCCCAGGCCAAGTAGAGGCGCAAGCAGGGAAAGAGAGAGTCACTCACGGACGCATGCCGAATGAACTCACAGCCTTCTTGAATGAGTCGCACTTCCGTGCCTTGGTCAAGAAGTCAACCAACTGCCGTGCTGTATCAACCCACATGATGCTGATGCTGCCGTCATGCAACAACGAACTCACATAGTGATACTCAACATTGATATGCTTTGTGTGTGTGTGATGCACGTCGTCATTGTCGGCGATGGCCATGGCACTCTCATTGTCACAATGCAACGTGATGGATGTGACAGACTGACGTAACTCGGATAACAGACGACGCAACCACACACTCTCACATGCGCCTGCACCAAGAGCAACATACTCAGCCTCAGTAGTGCTACGTCCAATGCACCCCTGCTTGCCACTGCGCCAGGACACAATTGTGCCGCCAATCAGAAAGACCCAGCCAGTGTGACTCTTACCGTCCAAAATACCAGCCCAGTCACTGTCGGTGTAGCCCACCGCGACAACCGACGGCTGACGGCGGAACATGAGACCTCACAGAGGAGTCAAGACAACATAGCGCAGTACTCGGATCACGACCTGGTATTGGAGGTGACGCGGCTCCTGAGAAAACTGGGCCGGGAGTTTGACGGCGAACGCGATGTCTGGGCGCGTCGTCGTCGCAAGAAACATCAGTGACCTGATGACTCGCACGTATGTGGTCACGTCAACTGGCTCCCCCACAATAGCTGGGTCAGGACTCTTCAGCTTCACCTGACCATTGGGCGACATGGGTGAGGATGCGCTCGGCACGAGTGGCATGTCCTCTACAAAGTGGGTAGACAGCGTGTGTACATAGGCTGCCTGGTGGATGAACAGGACGCCCTCGGATCGATCATGCTCAAGCTCCATGCCCAGGAAGACTCTGGCAGGTCCGATATCCTTTATCTGGTAGGCGCCATGCAGCAAGTCTTTGACACTCTTGATGGCAGCCGTGTCTGGCGACGTAATGAGGAGATTGTCGGCCTAAACCAGAACAGTGGCGAAAGTCTAGCCTCGCGGACTAACAAATACTACGGGGTCAGCAGTGTTGCGCTGGAGTCCACCACGAAGGAGCGTGCTGCTGATTTATTGGTTCCAGCACCGAGGCAACTACTTCAGGCCATACACAGCCTTACGCAGTCGCCAGACTCTCCCGGTGCCATCGTCAAAACCTTGGGGCTGCACCATGTAATGCTCCTCACCTTCCAGTGAACCATGGAGAAAGGCGTTGCTCACATCCATCTGATGCAGCTCCCACTCATGCTGGGCGACCAGGCTGAAAAGTGCCCGGCTAGTGGAGAACCGGCAACTAGGACAAAGATCTAGTCGTAGTCAACCCCAGGAATCTGGGCAAACCCCTTGGCTGTAAGGCAGGCCTTCTGCTTGTCCAAGGACCCGTCGGGCTTCCACTTGCGCCGAAAGACCCACTTGGCGCCGGTGGCCTTCCGACCTGGAGGAAGGTCGACGAGGCCGTACGCATGGTGCTGACGGATAACGGCGAGCTCATCGGCGTAGGCAGCATCCCAATGTGCGGCCTCAAGAGAGGCTCGTGTCTCACGCTGTCGTGGCTGGGTCCTCCGGGCGTGCTGTGGAGCGGACTGAGAGAGCGTGTGCATCTCGAGCCCCATGTGGGAACGCGCGAGTGCAGCAACGACACATGCAGATGCTCGTGATGAAGCATGGCGTAGCCCAATGCGGAGCCCGGGTGAAGGTCTGCTATGATGGCCAAGGTAGTCAAGCCGAGGGCCTTGGTGCCAGGGTCCCTACTCACGACCGTGGGAGCGGAGGAGAAACGTGGGGCCATGGGGGGTCGTGGCGCCACGGAGAGCGGTGCAACGGTCTGCGCGCTCACCGACGGTCTAGGTCGGAGGCTACCGCCTGGGCCACGTGTGTAGCGTGGCAGGGCAGGCGATGGCACTGAGTCCGACGGGCCAATGGAGGCAGACAGGGTTGCTGGCCCGGAGGGGCCGGCGGATGCGACTGGGGCTGCTGGCCCGGAGGGGCCAGCGGGCGCGACTGGAGCTGCTCGCCCGGAGGGGCCAGCGAACACAAGTGGGGCTGCTGGTCCGGAAGGTTCAGTGGACGCGACTCGGGCTGCCGGCCTGGAGGGACCACGGGACGCAACTAAGGTCGCCGGCCCAAAGAGACCAAGGGACACAACTGAGGTTGCCTGCTCATAGGGACCACTGGACACGACTGGGGCTTCCGGCTCCGAGGGACCAACAAGCGTGACTGGGACTGCCGGCTCGGAGAGACCAACGGACGCGACTGGGGCTGTCGGCTTAGAGGGACCAGTGGACACGACTGGGGCTGCCGGCCCGGAGGGACGTGCAGACGCGATTGGGGATGCCGGCTGAGAGGGACTAAGGAATGTGTCACCCGGAAGCGAGAGGAAGGAGGAAAGACTCACCAATCCCCCACGTAACGGGATAGAAACAAACAAGCCAGAGCAAATGAGGTCGTGAGGAAACAGGTCCTTGAAGAAGAGGGCATCCCAGGACTCGACGATGCAGTGCCGGGAGGGATCGCAGAACCGCCAAGCCTTGGACTAACGAGAGACACCAAGGAAGGTGCAAGGACATCCACGGGGGGCGAGCTTGTCGCCCTGCTGCGGGGCGGGCAGCCACACAATGGGAACAAGCCCCATACGCGAGCCGGGCAGAGGTCAGCTCACTGACCGCACCAATGCTGGTACGGCGTGGACTGGCGGGGAAGGGGACTGTGGGGAATTCGGTTCTAGACCCAGGTCATGTAAGCCATGGCTTCAAAATAGAAGCCATCGGAGAGACCGGACTTGACTCGCATGGTGCGGACGGCGTCGGCCATGGTACGGTTCCACCGTTCGGAGACACCGTTCAGGGCGGGCATATAGGGTGCGGATGCCTCATGGTGGATTCCGCGCGAGGCGAGAAAGGTCGTAGCCTCACCCATGTACTCACCACCGCGATCGGAGCAAAAGCAGTGAAGAGAATGGCCACACTCGCGCTCAATGAGGACAAGCCATTCCTGGATGGCTCGGGCAAGGCAAACGACCCAGCGGTAGCGAGAATAGTCGTCTGTGAGTGTGAGGACATAGCGGTCGTGTTTGCCGACAGATGCGGTGGGGAGAGGGCCCATGACGTCAGAATGAACAAGGTCAAGAGGGGCGGACGCACGGGAGGAAGACAAAGGGTACGTGGACCGGTGCATTTTCCCCTGAGCGCAATCAATGCACTCAGTGGGACACGGGAGGGGGAAAGTCTCCGGGTCAAGGCCCTTGGCCGGCTGGGTGTGGATCATGCTCTCTACGGCAGCAGAGTGGACGTGGCAGAGGCGGCGGTGCAAGAGGCAAGTGTGCTGAGGAGAAAGCGTACTGGTGACAAACACATGGCCTGTGGAGGCCAACGAGGAGGAAACGTAAGGAGAGGAGGAGAGGCGAGGTACATGCCACAGGTTGCCATGGGTGGTGGCGTACAGTAGGACAAGACGAGACGGATGCAGTGACACAGTGCCAACCCCACACGAGTGCACAATGTCCATGCTCATGCAGCCAAGGACAGAGACAGAGAGGAGCCAGAGCTCGAGACCAAGGACGAAGGGGACATCGGTCGAAAAGACGTCACCGGAAGGACCACGGAAACGAACGACGCCAACACCATGGACAGGCAACACCTGTCCAGAGCCTGTCCGAACACCGAAGACATCCCCAACAGGACCGGGCACACTAAAGGCCTCACGAGAGGCCGTCATGTGATGTGTGGCCCCGGAGTCGATGATCCAGGTCTTGGCAGGGTCCTAGACCGAGGTCGCCAGATCACTAACGGTCACATGGCAGCATGCAAGGGACGCGGACGCAGTGGAAAGAGGCGCGAATGGAGAGTGCAAATCATCGAGCCATGCAACGTTGTCATGGGAAGGGGTAGCAGAGGCCATTGGAGACGACAAGACAGAAGAGGAAACGGGACACGACCGTAGCTCCATCTCAGTCATGCAAGGCTAGGCAGGAGAGAAGGAAAGGATGCAACTCGCACTTCCCTGGGGAGGAGGGCGAGGCAGGCCAAGCTGGAGTGCACCCAACAGACGCTCACGGGAGGACGACCTGGGGGTGTGGACGGAGTGCGGGGTGATGGCGCCGGAGCCCGGGTAGAAGGAGGACTGTGCCGGCGCCGGCTGCTACGGCAGTTGTGTCGGCTAGACTGGCGAAGCAACCGGAGTGGTGGAGCTGCTAGATGAGGCCGAAGTGTCAGAGTTGGCGACAACTACGG
>SZWC01017017.1:50795-62431 GCA_023375785.1 Penium margaritaceum
TGTACAGGTCGACAGGAACGTCACAAATCACAACACAAGGCACGAGGAAGCACACTTAACGCCATGGATGCGGAGAACACTTGCCTTAACAGCTCGGGTGCATAATCAAGACAAGTGAGGGGGGAGCGAGCGAGACTTAGCGACCGATGAGTGTGCACTCGCAGCGAGCAAGATACCCTAGCAAGCCCACACCGCCACCCGGGGGTCGAGCTCAACCGCTTGGTAGTAAAACGAGCGGCGGCTACTCACCGATGCACAGGTGAACTCGGCATGGTGGCCCCCTAAGGATCAGCACCCAGGACATGCAACTCCCCAAAATCACTCAGGGCAAGTAAACATGATGCAAGGCACGACAGTGAGAGTGTACGCGCCCTAGTATCTCCCGCATCAAAGATATAGAGTCAAGCCATGACCATGCATGTGCCAGAAGGTACTCCTGGGTGAGGTAGTTGTGGCATGTCACCAGAGACGCCAACCATGGTAGGATCTCTTGACGTCTTCCCAGGCGAGGCCACGTCTGTTACTCTGTACATTTGTGTGCATGGAGGAAGAGGAGACAAGAGGGCACAGAGATGTGAGTGGCCAGTGAACTTTAACACGTCTCTTGTGTTCCTTCCAGCAGAATGTGTCCCGTGCGCACTAACCATGCACAAATCACCGCCGTAGCAAGCATACAACAGACACCAGTGTAACAAACTAACAATGTTTCTGACAACCTGTTCGATGGCGACATGTATTCTTGGTCACTTCCCTAGTCATCATATGTTGTGCATGCATGGTGCAAACAATGCTCCACCGGCAAGGTTACCCTCCTCTATTTTCTCTCTTGAAGGACTTAGAAAATAATTGTTCTCCTAGTTTTCATCCTATATAATAGAGGTATGTGTAGGTCATGTACATTACTGTGTTATCACATGAAACAGCCTAGAGATTTTGTATGATGTCCCCCACAAATGGAAGCTTACAAGGGGGGTCAGGCTTATCCAACCATGTACATCTTCAACCAAGTACTATGCACTCCGCCTCCCCCCCCCCCCCCCCCCCCCCTCTTCAAGTCTGGATGAACCACACTGGTGTACCACTTGCAGACAAAGTAGCCATGAAAGTCCATCTTTTGGAAAATCACAGCCACGAGACATAGGTACACCGTGAAGGGGTTGGAGCACGGCAAGAGTAAGCCCCATTCTGTTGGTGGGTTGCATCCCCACTGACACCACATAACTGTGCTTCGCCAAGCTGCCCTGGCGCTCGTCCACCGTCCACGGCCCCAAAGGGCAATCGGGACAGGGGGAGCTTCCCAGGGGTCTCCCCTTGCGGGGTGGCACTCTCTGCCAAGTTGGCCGGGGACTTTCACACGGCACTCTTTTCCTTTCATATGCATTGTCATGGCAGGTACCGGTGCAGCAGATGCTACTGGTGCTGCCAGCCTGCCTCCTCCGGGAGGTAGGACGGATGTAAAGCCGGGAGTGGTCCTTTGCCGCGCTCTCACACTGCTCCCCTCACGAGCTCCCAGTCACACAGCCATCACTCCTCACAACTCCACATGACTAATTCTGAACACATCATACAGCCAGATAGTTCACCATACTTTACACTACACAAGGACGAAGCCCTGGCCCCCTCCCCTTCACCTCCATGGTAGTCAGGATTGGACCCAAGCGCAGCAGTCCTTGCTTACAGATCAAGGCCTTTCCACACCCTCTCTGCCTGATGCTGCCCAGCGTGTTGCTGAAGCACTCTAAGCATGGAACCTTCTCCAGAACCTTTCCCGCAGCAGCACATCTCGGTCCCCTGAGCCTCCAACCACTTTTTTACGCAGTCACTTGAGATACTTGGACAGCCAGCTGTCCACTCTCTCCCATGCCAGCTTCACCGCCGCCTCGTCATGCGGCTCATTGCCTCCAGCTAGCTTTCGCTTGATGCCCTCCTCCGATGCGTTCATGAATGCATGGCCTTGCCCCGGGTAGATGAACACCTCACTCGCCACCCCGCACTCCTTCAGCTTGTCTTCAAGCGCCTTTGCCGCCTGCAGCAGAGGCCAGGATAGGACAACATGATGAAAAAAAGGATGAAGTGTCTCTCTCGTGCTCAGCACATCTCATTTGTAGAATCAGTGTGCTGCCCCCCGCCCCTGAGCGAAAACTTTACATAGCAGGAACACCTGCATCAGAATTGCCTTCCAAAACCTTGGCGGAATTCAGCGGAAGGGAAGGGAAAGAAGGGGTGGACGGAGGAAGACACCTCTTTCCCACAACAGAAAATCTGCCCTTTCTCTTCCTCCTCCCTCTGAACAAGCAGACAAGGAAGACGTCAGCCAGTGGCAGTCCGATCCAGACCTCACACTTGCTTCGCTGCTCACCTCAAGATCGGAGAATCCCTTGTACTTGTCCTTGTCTCCAAAATGGCCCTGCACGGGAGCTTTGGCCTTGGCAGGATCTGCAAGCTCCGGCGGCGGAATGCCATAGAACGGCACGGCAGCATCGATGCCTTCAGCGCGCACTGCCGCAGCAATGCTGAGCGCTCCGCCCATGCAGAATCCTATGACTCCCACCTGTGTGCGAGGGGAGGAAGGGTGGGAAGGACATACTTGGCCAATGGCTACAGGCGCAGCGGAGTGCAGGCCAAATGGAAAAGCAGTGGCACGACTCTCCACTAGTCCTTGTGAGATGCTGCAGCAAAAGCACAAAAGTGGACTTCCCACCAGAGACAGCGGGATGAAAACACAAAAGTGGAAGTGTTTTGCAAAAGATGTGAACTCAGCTCCGGGGTTGAGCAACAGACTTCACTCGCAAACTCGAGCACAGTGACAGACTTTCTCCACAAACTGCCAAATGTCATCAACGCAACCACTCCACTCCACCTGTCCCTCATAAGCCTCAGCATTTCCGACTCCTCAGAGGAGAGGCATGAACCACGATTCTCAGGGCCACACTACAGGGCATGCACGCACCTTGGCCGAGCCATTCTCCTTGAGCCACTTTGCCGACGCCTCGATGTCCTTCACCGCACCCGGCCAGTCCAGCCCTCCCAGCAGGTGCTCTGCCTCCNCCCCCCCCCCCCCCCCCCCCCCCCCCCAAACGCCACTCAACCTCTGCAGGAACTGCTCAAGAGCGCAGTCTGAGCAAGGCATGATGGCAATATCAGGACGGAACACTGCAGACCAAAAAAAAGGACAGTCCTAGAAGATGTTGAAAATTTTAGAAAACAAAATGCAAGTGCTCTGCCTCTGCTGTGACGACCCCCCTCCAACGCCTCTTGGTAGTGAAGTCAGTGCAGGCAGCATTGGACGGAGTAAACGAAAGCAGACAGTGAGGATGTGGCCACCCTTTTATGTGCCGCCCGGGGCGTGCTGCGAGCAGGTGGGCAGCTTCAGGGCGCAGACCCAGTCCATTGCCTCCACAGCCCAAGCGCCACCTTGCCCAGGGAATCCAGAGACAAGGCGGTGAGAATGTGGAACTTACCAACCAACCACGAAAATAGATCGAACAGCACACAATGCCTGGATCAAGAGAGGAGAAGGAAACAAACCGACAATACCACAATTTCAACCGTCCTGGCGTCCGCGCTTGCTTCACCAAATTTTTTCCTTCTTCCGAGGCGTTTCGCGGCTGCTCCACATCTCAGACGTCACTACAGCAACCTCCACAGAGGACCGCCAATCCAAAGACGAACAGACGACATTACGGCGAAACGCAGAAGGCTGTCACATCCACTCACTCAGGGATGAGCGCGCGGTAGCCGAGGCCGGCCATGTGGCTGGCGTGGTTCTTGATTTCGTAGTCGACGCCCCACCACTCCTGTACCACGATCACCCCGGGGGCTCCGACGGGGCCGGAGACGTACGCGTCGAACTCTTGCGAGGAGGAAAGTGAAACGTTGAGGAGAGGTGAAGGAGGAACGGAGGGGGACACCAAATACAGCATTATCTTTTACGATGAGTGATCACGCGAGGAAACTCCGGGGACGCGGGGGAGGCCCATCTGACCAGAAACGGAAACGAAAGGAAGAAAGAGGAACAAGCCAGGAAATCAGACGTTCTCAGTTGATCACGCGTATCGGGACGAGGAGTGCAGGAGGGCGGATGCAGAAGAACAACTCATCCCGAGTCGGTTCAAAGAGACATTGGCAAAAAATGTGGCGGACAGAGGGCGGGTAAAGAGGAAGATTTCAGCCCAAACTCCACTCACCACTTTCTCATCGCCGTTACGGCTAATCTGCACCTTCTCCAACGCCATGACTGCGACCGTTACTGCTCGCCCGGCGGCCGACCTCCGTTCGCCGCTGCTAAGGAGGCTTCGGCCGGGAACCCGTGGCCAGCCACGCAGCAGCCCGCGTGACGATGTCGCAGAGGGTCGCCCGAAGTGTGAAGGCGAGAAGGGGTCCCTGGAGCCCTCGAAGGCAGCGAAGGGGGAGAACTTGCGGAGCAGGGGCCGCTGGAGGGGACGGCCAGCGTGCGTGCTCTAGGCCGACGTAGGGATGGCCGAGCAGAGGATATGTCCAAGCGCCCGCATTCGGAATCTGCCAGTGACTGCGTGGCGTCTCATGAGAAGCCGCGGGAAAGCAAAGGCCTAAACCAGCTGTTCGGCGCAACTGGACGAGGGCCGGAAGATGCTCGAAAGCGCCTCATTTGGGAGACCCCCTGCTGAATTGTCCAGATTTCGATAGAATGTTTTTGTATGGAAAGGGTTCGCGATAACAAACAGGGATGTTCGAAGGGGCTTTCGAGCGATGTGACGCTGGGGTAGACGTGTCTCGATTTCTTCTCGCTTTAACTTGTCGAATGACCAGCGGCACACCCGTGCCAGCATGGCGTTCTCAGAAGACGAGGAATCCGAAGGTACTGAACTCACCGGGGCTCTCGAGTTTTTTTTTTTTTTTACCTCTGGTCGTAACCGACTGAGGCGGGGGGGCTACCTCAGCACCAAAGAAGCCCGGGGGTTGAACCCGGCCACCGGGGCTCTCGAGTTTTTGGGTTACATAGTAACCCTTTGTTTTCCTAATTTTGTGTGTTTGTGCCGCAAGAAATCGTGATTGGTGGATCGGTCATTTTTCTGACGTATCCACCAATCAGTGTGCTGGAGTTTTTAGGACTGTATGCCCCCCACGTCCGCGGACGCCGTGCGATGGTCGACCCAGTATAGAAAAACCACGGACATCGACCTAGATTTCCGGACAGACCCCGGATAGTAAGAAATCACCAATCCGATGACAGAGCAATAGGGTAAGGACTGTGCGTTCAGTTGGGTCCAACCTTGGCCTCGCCCTGTCCTGTTTCACGGAACTGGTCGTCATGACAAACTCTTGCGACTCCTGAGCCCGGCTTCAAACAAGGTCAAACTGCAATTGAAAGAAAATAAATTCAACCACCGTCATAGAAGAAGTTAAATAGATTACATTCTGACTATAATTACTTCATGTTAATTTTCATAACATAATGAAACATTCAAAGCTCATCTAAATTTGTCAAAGGTGTTTTTTTGTGAAGTTCATCAAAAATATGTGAAACAAGAATCTTCACGATAGAGGAGAAAATTAATCTCATTAAAATAAACGGATTAATTCCCTTTTACCCACCTTTGGAGCGTCGTAATTCCCGAATACCCACTTTGTACAAAAAACAAACATAATACCCACTCTTTTTAACTGGTGACCGCATTGTCCACAAAGTGTGAATAGCAAGTACCCGTGACTGAAGTTCCCACTTCTGAAAAATCATGACTAGAATACCGGTATTATATGCATGTTCTTCGAAAGGTGGGTTTTATATTAAGTATGTTTTAGGATTCTACGGATTCATCACGATATTTGTTTTCTTATAGCTTACATGGGATGCGACGGCGAATGCAACAGCACAAGTCTAATGTTTCAGTTATTTGCCAAGGTATCGAACAATATGGTCGCCTTTCATTGCCAGTTTTGGCTGGGGTGGTTATTTCGAAGTTTCCATCCAATATCGTCTCGACAACGTGGCTATTTTGCATCGTTGAGCTCTTTCTTGCATTCAGCGGGTGGGGTTTGCCTGCCGACATGGACAGCCGGCCGTGCTCGAGTGTGGTCGAGTGGTGGTCCACTCACTTTTTTCCACACTACGCGGAAAAAAAAAAAACAATACTACACGTTGCAAGCGACATCGCACGTTGGAATGAGGGAAGCAAGGCCAATGACGTCGGCTCCTTTTCTTCGAGAATCGACAGCTAGCATTTAGTAAGGCCCTGTTTCATCTTTTTAGCGACATAGCTTGAAAGTTGCCTTTCTTTGCTGATGCTTGAGACATTAGATTGTCCTATCCGATGGCAGTTCGTCAACCTTAACATACATTTTTAATCACAAACCATATCGGACATAATACAATATAATATTTCTACTTGTTTGAGATCTTCACTCGTACATAGTTATTGCACATATATGTGACACAAACATCTATCTCTTTGTACACTTACCTAGTCGTGGTTCGTAGCATCGTACCATCTAACTGCTCAAAGCTTTCCTCGACTGTTCGATCGAATTAATAGGCACGGATTCGCTTTCGATGATTGACTTCTTTTGAAAACAATACGCGGACGACCTTGTCGATCTTGCTTTTGTTCTTGCGACGTGCGATGCATAGTGCGATACACAGTAATGAAATGGAGGCTTGTATATCTTGCAGGGTACTGTCTTTTGCAATTCCGAAGCAGGGTTTTCCTCACTTCCATGTCTCGTATTGCGCGCGATATGGAATGAAAGAAGCGAGGGCGACGATCTCACACCCATCTTTTTGTCTCGAGGGCTCTGCAAAGATTCGAGGGGAACTCCAATATTTGAATTGGGGAATATGATAAACCCTTATTGTTCGATCTATATGGTAAATAAAGATCATGCCGTTCATTATTTCTCAAAGTGTATAGTCCCTCAACAATGAGGAGTATTTTGAGCAGATCGATTGTCGACAAACAGGCAATGTTGGTGAACGAACCAATCGTTCCATGATTTGTTTGTTTACAAATCGTGGAACGATTTGTAAACGAACAAACATTAGTGCTTTTTGAAAAGTAAGAATAGGTCCTCGATGGCCAATGTCACTTGCGACAGGGATGATTTAGGGTCCGTTCTACAAGATTTGTGATGTCTAGGAGCACGAGCCTTGGACATCCGCTCGTCACGTTTAGTGACGAGCGGATGTCTAAAGCGGGTATTGGAGTCATCTCGTAAAGAGTGGATAAAGCGTGCTTTGTTCTTTAACTTTAGACATTGTGGTCACCGCTTAAAAACTGTGGGGAGAACGGAAGGGACTTGTCGAAAAGTGGGCATACTAGTCATCTTCTCCCACGATTGGCTGATACATAAATGAAGTTTTCAAACGTGGGTAACCTACGTATATCCTTTTTCAAATGGTGGGTAAAAAGGAATCCCCCCCTAAAATAAATTCACCATGAGATAAAACAAAATTCATGAAACAAAAAAGAGAAGAAATGCCTTTTGAGGTTCTTCTTCAATATTTTGGTGAATTGTTATACATAAATCTGTATCGTCAAGCACATTTTTCCCGTTTTCGGTTTTTCTTTAAGCTTTTACATCCACACAAGCTGGAATAATTCCAGCACAGGTTGAGGTAATTTAGGAAAAGTTCGCCCAAACCATACACAGTGTTTAAGAGCAGGCATGGAAAAACCAAAAAAAAAGAGTTTGAACGGATGTGGGTGACAGTTTGGCGACCCATTTACAACCAGATTTCGATTCCACTGAAGAGGTAAAGTCTCATGGCAAACCTTCCATTATGTGGTCTGGATTGCGGGCAATTATTTAGCCTATTAAGAGATACCAATATGAATACTTTTGCTCGGTTACTATGTAACCCTATGCATGCTGTGCATGCAACACCTACCTCTTGTTTTTTTTATTATTCATATACCTCTGGTCGTGACTACGGAGCTCTCGAGTTTTCGGCGAGCTTCAATGTACCACAATCCTCGGGTGTGAAACCCCGCCCTTAGAAAACTTCATCATCTGGAATAAGCATTCATGAGAAATCATCAAGGTGAAAAATTAATGAATTGTATTTAGTTAAAGATATTTCTTTGACATATTATGAAATTTTTACATGTGTTGTCTTCTTACTTGCCAATCCTTCCTCCTAATGCATAAGTTATACTTCTATCACACATATCATTTGCGTAATTACATATTTTTGAACAAATAAAAGGTTATTACAGGTAATTATGTTACAAAAAACTCCTATCACCCCCTACCCCACCCCCCCCTTCCCCTCCCTCCTCACATGTTGAAGGGTCTTAGAAGATAAACGTTGAATGGACATGTAATCTCCCATTATAAAATTTCATCATTAATTAACTAATTCTAGTTAAATTAGGTGTAATTTTGGCCAGGTTGGAGGTGCATTGGTTTCCTAACCACATGAAGCTTACAGAAATAAAAAAGACAACGTCTAATCAGACCCCATTGAGCACAAGTCACAAAACTTCATGTCATGGGTGCTTTGTGAAAAAATCCAATAAATAGTTGTCTAAACATGCAGTCGAGTGACCACTCTTCACCAATGTTAGGAAGCAAGGACGTATTCACATGTAGTCACCTCTTTTAATGGTGAGTTTTTTTTAAGAAGACCCTTGAACATTGTTGAAGATAGTGGAAAGGGTGCATGCCACTCCCCTTATTTCACGAAGAGGATAGATGCTCAATGACGAAACTAGCCTGATTGAAATGATATACAAAGCACTCCAGAATAGTGGAGAGAGTGAATGGCATCCTCTATGAGTGCACGTTTCCACTCAAGTTTGACAATCGATGAAGTGAAGGCCATGTTTGCATCCACCAAAATCCTTGACATGTAACTCTTTTTTCCACCACAATGAATTGATGTTGTCGGGTTACTAAGTATCGTTATTGTTTTCTGTTTGGCATCCACTTTCAAATATGTTTTTGGCATGAATTTCCTACTTCTATAAAGTATTTTGATTAATTGAAAAAAATATCTTGGTTGAGGCTCTGTCCTCATACGAGGTGTCGCGCTCCTATTCACTTCAAAAATTCGAACCGACCTGGTTCTTGGCATGCCAGAGACGCAAACCTGGCTGCGGTGGTCAAAGCTTTACGCCAACCTAAACGGCTGGACAGGTTGGTTTGATGCCCGGGTCATCCATGCCGTCAGTGCTTGAAAAAGAATCAAAATCTCTATATTTGCGTTACTTGTCTCACTAGCCTTGCCATACTGACGATAGTTTGTACTTAGGATTTGTTTTGTCTTGCATGATCTACGGTAGAAATTGTTTGTGGAGTTAATGTGAGGACATGTGAGAAAACATGGTTTTTCACGATTCTGAGGCTGCTTGCAGGGTTGCCATTTGGGCTGCGTACACCGTGAGGCTTTCATGTGAGGTCAGATTAATCTACTGACCAGATGGACCGGTGGATGAAACGGGCGGTCATCGCTGGTCATTACATACTTAAAAAGTAGTTTTTTTTCAAACAGGAGCTTTCCAGGTATACCCGTCTTCAATGTCGCCAAACATTGTTGCGGCTGGTAAGGTCGTCGCCTCGCAAAAGTTTGCCCAAGGTAATTTTCCATCTCACATTAAAATCTTCCATGATTTCCCCATGTCCCTCTTCCTCCCACCTCAGGAGCTCAACCAAAATGCGAGAATCACCCTGAAGTGTTTGGAATAGGTGGCAAGGTGAATTCTAGTCAATGAAAATCCAAATGACTTCAGTCATGTTTCTTGTTCCATTGTGATTGGGAGAGGAGAATGCACATATTACGATAGAAAATTCTCCCACGTCCACCATATCAAACGTGGGATGCGTGGTAGGATTATGATTCCTATCATCAGAACGTAGGATCCCTGCATGCTTGACGCCATCACACCTACAACATTTTTTTCAAGAAACACATCACAAAATGCGTCGAGAGCAGACGTAGACTGTGGCATTCCTCTGCACTATAGAGGAGGCGTGTTCCAAGCATACAAAAGTGTCACAATACGAAATGATCCATGCACACACTTACCCATAAGCATACACTTCGACATACACACAACTACATCAACTTGGTCTTTGTCTTGATTCTGTTTTGCTCATGGTCTTCATCTTGGTCTTTGTCTTGGCCCTAGAGTTGGATGTGGCATTGGTTCTCCTTTTGGCCTTCTGTCTTGGTTGTCACCCTTTACGTCCACTTCAGCCTTGCACTTGCATTCTTGGCCACGTGCTTCCTGCCACAAATAAAACCCCAACAGCAAATGATGAAAAGCAAGAATACATCATGCTTCAACAAAATATACCATACGCCATACTCAACATGGGTGCATGCATGCACGCACGCGCACACACATGCACACGCAGTCATGCAGGCACACACACTCATGCACGTACACAATGCATGCACGCATGCGGGAATTGTGCACACATGCCAAATTAAGAGCACTCAAACGCAGGCAGCCCACACCAAGGCTCGCACGCAAAGTTGCACGTAGGCAGAATCGCATGTACGCAGCAACACACAGTCACAAGCATGCCACACACAATCCCATGCATGAACGCACAATCACATACATGCATGCATGCATAGTTGCAGGCATGCACACACACAGGGTTGCACCCACGGACGCAAGCACATGTGCATGTATGTACAAATAGATGCACACACGCACAGATGCACACATGCAAGCATGCATGCATGCACACACACATTCACATGCACACATGCATGCACACAGAGTCGCATGCATGCACGCAGAGTTGCACACATGCACGCATAGTTGCACACACGCACTCACAGTCACACGCCCGCACGCACAGTCACACGCTCGCACGCACAGTTACACGCACGGAAGCACAGTCGCACACACGCATGCCCAGTCAAATGCAAACCTGCAGAGCAGTACACACGCACACACAATTGCACGCACGCACTAACGTGCGCACATTCAACACTCTCAAACTCGCACATAAACAGGCACAGTCGCACACACGCCCGCACAGTTACACGGATGCACCCACAGTTAGTACGCACATATGAACAGTTGGACGCACACTCGCACGCATGCAAGCATGCAGATACAGTTGCATGCACACACGGATGCACACACACATACACGCATGTACGTGCACACACATACATACACCGCACACAAGCACACACACATACACTCATGCTCATACAGTCACAAGGACGTATGGATAGTTACACGCATGCATGCACAGTCGCACGGACACATGCACAGTTACACACGCCCATGCACAATCGAACACACCCACGCACAGTCGCACACATGCACGCACAGTCGCACGCACACAAACGCATGCGCGCACATGTGCGCACACATGCAAAATCGCACGCACGCACGTGCCCGCATATGCATACGCAAACATAGTCATACGCAAGCACACACGTATACACGCACGTAAAGTCACGCGTATGCACGCACGCACGCACGTGCTCATGCACGCAGGCACGCAAATACGCACGTACACACATATGCACACACGCATGCACGCACACACACATGCACACACACACGTATGCACGTACACACGTTCGTACGCACGCATGCACACATACCCATACACACACACACACACATACACACACACACACACACACACACACACACACACACATACACACACACACACATACACAC
>SZWC01017018.1:0-17121 GCA_023375785.1 Penium margaritaceum
TGCGAACTGGTTGCAGAGTGGTGCAAACTGGTTGTGGAGTGGTGCGAACTGGCTGCGAAGTGGTGCGACGTGGTTGCGGAGTGGTGCGAACTGGTTGCGGATTGGTGCGAATTGGTTGCGGAGTGGTGCGAACTGGTTGCGGAGTGTGCGAACTAGTTGAGGAGTGGTGCAAACTGGTTGCGGAGTGGTGTGAGCTGGTCGTGGAGTGGTGCGAACTTGGTGTGGAGTGGTGCGAACTGGTTGCAGAGTGGTGCAAAATGGTTGCGGAGTGTGTGAACTCGTTGAGGAGTGGTGCGAACTGGTTGCGAAGTGGTGCGAAAGGGCTGCACAGTGGTGCAAACTGGATAAGCAGTGGTGCAAACAGGTTGCGGAGTGGTGCAAACTAGTTGCGGAGTGGTGCAAACTTGTCGCAGAGTGGTGCGGATTGGTTGCGGAGTTGTGCGAACTGGTTGCAGAGTGGTGCGAACTGGTGCAAACTGGTTGCGGAGTGGCGTGAACTGGTTGCGGAGTGGTGCAAACTGATTGCGGAGTGGTGTGAACTGGTTGCGGAGTGGTAAAATCTGGTTGTGGAGTGGTGCGAACTGGCTGCGGAGTGGTGCGAACTGGTTGCGGAGTGGTGCAAACTGGTTGGGGAGTGGTGCGAACTAGTTGCGGAATGGTGGGAACTGGTTGCGAAGTGGTGCGAACTGGTTGCAGAGTGGTGCAAACTGGATGCACGGTGGTGCGAACTGGTTGCAGAGTGGTGCAAACTGGTTGCGGAGTGGTGCGAACTGGTTGAGGAGTGGTGCGAACTGGTTAAGGAGTGGTTTGAAGCCGTTGCGGAGTGCTGCGAAAGGGTTGCGGAGTGGTGCGAACTGGCTGAGGAGTTATACGAACTGGTTGCAAAGTGATGCGAACTGGTTGCGCAGTGGTGCAAACTGGTTGCGGAGTGGCGCGAACCGGTTGCGGAGTGGTGCGAACTGGTTGCGGAGTGGTGCGAACTGGTTGCGGAGTGGTGCGAACTGGTTGCGGAGCAGTGCGAACTGGTTGCGTAGTGGTGCAAACTGGTTGCGGAGTGGTGCGAACGGGTTGCGGAGTGGTGCGAACTGGTTGCGGACTGGTGTGAACTGGTTGCGGAGTGGTGCGAACGGGTTGCGGAGTGGTGCGAACTGGTTGCGGACTGGTGTGAACTGGTTGCGGAGTGGTGCGAACGGGTTGCGGAGTGGTGCGAACTGGTTGCGGACTGGTGTGAACTGGTTGCGGAGTGGTGCGAACGGGTTGCGGAGTGGTGCGAACTGGTTGCGGACTGGTGTGAACTGGTTGCGGAGTGGTGCGAACGGGTTGCGGAGTGGTGCGAACTGGTTGCGGACTGGTGTGAACTGGTTGCGGAGTGGTGCGAACGGGTTGCGGAGTGGTGCGAACTGGTTGCGGACTGGTGTGAACTGGTTGCGGAGTGGTGCGAACTGGTGGCGGAGTGGTGTGAACTGGTTGCGGAGTGGTGCGAATAGGTTGCGGAGTGGTGCAAACTGGTTGCGGAGTGGTGTGAACTGGTTGTGGAGTGGTGCAAACTGGTTGCGGAGTGGTGTTTACTGGTTGCGGAGTGGTGCGAACTGGTGGCGGAGTGTGCGAACTGATTGAGGAGTGGTTCTAACTGGTTACGGAGTGGTGCGAAAGGGTTGCAGAGTGGTTGAAACTGGTTGAGCAGTGGTACAATCTGGTTGCGGAGTGGTGTGAACTGGTTGTGGAGTGGTGCGAACCGGTTGCGGAGTGGTGCGAACTGGTTGCGGAGTGGTGCGAACTGGTTGCGGAGTGTGCGAACTGCTTGAGGAGTGGTGCGAACTGCTTGCGGAGTGGTGCGAAAGGGTTGCAGAGTGGTGCAAACAGGTTGAGCAGTGGTGCAAACTTTTTGCGGAGTGGTGCGAACTAGTTGCGGAGTGGTGCAAACTGGTCGCAGAGTGGTGCGGATTGGTTGCAGAGTTGTGCGAACTGGTTGCAGAGTGGTGGGAACTGGTTGCGGAGTGGTGCAAACTGCGTGCGGAGTGGCGTGAACTGGTTGCGGAGTGGTGCAAACTGATTGCGGAGTGGTGCAAACTGGTTGCGGAGTGGTACAATCTGGTTGCGGAGTGGTGCCAACTGGCTGCGGAGTGGTGCAAACTGGTTGAGATGTATTAGGGACTGGTTGCGGAGTGGTGCGAACGGGTTGCGGAGTGGTGCAAACTGGTTGCGGAGTGGTGCAATCTGGTTGCGGAGTGGTGCGAACTGGTTGCGGAGCGGTGCGAACTGGTTGCGGAGTGGTGCGAACTGGTTGCAGAGTGGTGCAACCTGGTTGCGGAGTGGTTCAAACCGGTTGCGGAGTGGTGTGAACTGGTTGCGGAGTGGCACAAACGGCTTGAGGAGTGGTGCGAACTGGTTGCAGAGTGGTGCGAACTGGTTGCGGAGTGGTGCGAACTGGTTGGGGAGTGGTGCGAACTGGTTGCAAACTGGTGCGAACTGGTTGCAGAGTGGTGCGAATTGGTTGCAGGGTGGTGCGAACTGGTTGCAAAGTGGTGCGAACTGGTTGCACAGTGGTGCGAACTGGTTGTGCGGGGGTGCGAACTGGTTGCGGAGTTGTGCGAACTGGTTGCGGAGTGATTCAAACTGGTTGCGGAGTGGTGCCAACTGGTTGCCAAGTGGTGCGAACAGGTTGCTGAGTGGTGCGAAGTGGTTGCAAAGTACTGGGAACTGGTTGCAGAGTGGTGCGAACTGGTTGCGGTGTGGTGCAAACTGGTTGGGGAGTGGTGCGAACTGGTTGCGGAGTGGTGGGAACTGGTTGCGAGGTAGTGCAAACTGGAAGCATTGTGGTGCGAACTTGTTGCGGGCTGAACTGAACTGGTCGCAGAGTAGTGTGAACTGGTTGCGGAGTGGTGCGCACTGGCTGCGGAGTGGTGCGAACTGGTTGCAGAGTGGTGCGACCCGGTTGCGGAGTGGCGCGAACTGCTTGCAGAGTGGTGTGAACTGGTGCAGAGTGGTGCAAACTGGTTCCGGAGTGGTGCGAACTGGTTGGGGAGTGGTGCGAACTGGTTGCAGACTAGTGCGAACTGGTTGCAGAGAGGTGCGAATTGGTTGCAGACTTGTGCGAACTGGTTGCGGAGTGGTGCAAAGTGGTTGCGCAGTGATGTGAACTGGTTGGGAAGTGGTACGAACTGGTTGCGGAGTGGTGCGAACTGGTTGCGGAGTGGTGCAAACTGGTTGCGGAGTGGCGCGAACTCGTTGCGAAGTGATGCGAACTGGTTGCAGTGTGGTGCGAACTGATTGCGGACTGGTGCAAACTGGTTGCGGAGTGGTGCGAACTAGTTGCGGAGTGGTACGAACTGGTCGCGGAGTCGTGCGAGCTGGTTGCAGAGTGGTGCGAACTGGTTGCGGAGTGGTGCAAACGGGTTGCGGGGTGGTGCGAACTGGTTGCGGAGTGGTGCAAACTGGTTGCGGAGTGTTGCGAACTTGTTGTGGAGTGGTGCGAACTGGTTGCGGAGTGGTGCGAACTGGTTGCGGAGTGTACGAACTGGTTGAGGAGTGGTGCGAACTCGTTGCGGAGTGGTGCGAAAGGGTTGCAGAGTGGTGCGAACTGGATGAGCAGTGGTGCAAACTGGTTGCGGAGTGGTGCGAACTGGTTGCGGAGTGGATCAAGCTGGTCGCAGAGTGGTGCGGACTGGTTGCGGAGTTGTGCAAACTCGTTGCAGAGTGGTGCGAACTGGTTGCGCAGTGGTGCGAACTGGTTGGGGAGTGGTGTGAACTGGTTGTGGAGTGGTGCAAACTGGTTGCGGAGTGGCGCAACCTGGTTGCGGAGTGGTGCAAACAGATTGCGGAGTGGTGCAAACTGGTTGCGGAGTGGTACAAACTGGTTGCGGATTGGTCTGAGCTGGCTGCGGAGTGGTGCAAACTGGTTGAGATGTAATACGGACTGGTTGCGGAGTGGTGCAAATGGGTTGCGGAGTGGTGCAAACTGGTTGCGGAGTGGTGCTAACTGGTTACAAAGTGGTGCAAACTCGTTGCGTAGTGGTGCAAACTGGTTTCGGAGTGGTGCGAACGGGTTGCAGAGTGGTGCAAACTGTTTGCAGAGTGGTGCAAACTGGTTGCGAAGTGGTGCGAACTGGTTGCGGAGTGGTGCGGACTAGTTGCGGAGTGGTGAGAACTGGTTGGGAAGTGGTGCGAAATGGTTGCGAAGTGGTGCAAACTGGTTGCGGGGTGATGCGAACTGGTTGCAGAGTGGTGTGAACTGGTTGCGGAGTGGTGCGAACCTGTTTGAAAGTGGTGCGAACTGGTTGCGGAGTGGTACAAACTGGTTGCGGAGTGGTGCGAACTAGTTGCAGAGTGGAGCGAACTGGTTGCGGAGTGGTGCGAACTGGTTGTGGAGTGGTGCGAACTGGTTGCGGAGTGGTCAGAACTGGTTGCGGAGTGGTGCGAATTGGTTGCGGAGTGGTGTGAACGGGTTGCGGAGTCGTGCGAACTGGTTGCGGAGTCGTGCGAACTGGTTGCGGAGTCGTGCGAACTGGTTGCGGAGTCGTGCGAACTGGTTGCGGAGTCGTGCGAACTGGTTGCGGAGTCGTGCGAACTGGTTGCGGAGTCGTGCGAACTGGTTGCAGAGTGGTGCGAACTGGATGCGCAGTTGTGCAAATTCGTTCCGGAGTGGTGCAAACTGGTTGCGGAGTGGTGCAAACTGATCGCACAGTGGTGCGGATTGGTTGCGAAGTTGTGCGAACAGGTTGCGGAGTGGTGGGAACTGGTTGCGGAGTGGTGCGAACTGGTTGCGGAGTGGTGTGAACTGGTTGCGGAGTGGTGAAAATTGGTTGCGGAGTGGCGTGAACTGGTTGCGGAGTGGTGCGAACTTGCTGCGGAGTGATACAAACTGTTTGCAGAGTGGTGCGAACTGGCTGCGGAGTGGTGCAAACTGGTTGAGATGTAGTACGGACTGGTTGCGGAGTGGTGCGAACGGGTTGCGGAGTGGTGCGAAATGGTTGCAGTGTGGTGCCAACTGGTTGCGGAGTGGTACAAACTGTTTGCAGAGTGGTGCGAACTGGTCGCAGAGTGGTGCGAACTGGTCGCAGAGTGGTGCGAACTGGTCGCAGAGTGGTGCGAACTGGTCGCAGAGTGGTGCGAACTGGTCGCAGAGTGGTGCGAACTGGTCGCAGAGTGGTGCGAACTGGTCGCAGAGTGGTGCGAACTGGTCGCAGAGTGGTGCGAACTGGTCGCAGAGTGGTGCGAACTGGTCGCAGAGTGGTGCGAACTGGTCGCAGAGTGGTGCGAACTGGTCGCAGAGTGGTGCGAACTGGTCGCAGAGTGGTGCGAACTGGTCGCAGAGTGGTGCGAACTGGTCGCAGAGTGGTGCGAACTGGTCGCAGAGTGGTGCGAACTGGTCGCAGAGTGGTGCGAACTGGTCGCAGAGTGGTGCGAACTGGTCGCAGAGTGGTGCGAACTGGTCGCAGAGTGGTGCGAACTGGTCGCAGAGTGGTGCGAACTGGTCGCAGAGTGGTGCGAACTGGTCGCAGAGTGGTGCGAACTGGTCGCAGAGTGGTGCGAACTGGTCGCAGAGTGGTGCGAACTGGTCGCAGAGTGGTGCGAACTGGTCGCAGAGTGGTGCGAACTGGTCGCAGAGTGGTGCGAACTGGTCGCAGAGTGGTGCGAACTGGTCGCAGAGTGGTGCGAACTGGTCGCAGAGTGGTGCGAACTGGTCGCAGAGTGGTGCGAACTGGTCGCAGAGTGGTGCGAACTGGTCGCAGAGTGGTGCGAACTGGTCGCAGAGTGGTGCGAACTGGTCGCAGAGTGGTGCGAACTGGTCGCAGAGTGGTGCGAACTGGTCGCAGAGTGGTGCGAACTGGTCGCAGAGTGGTGCGAACTGGTCGCAGAGTGGTGCGAACTGGTCGCAGAGTGGTGCGAACTGGTCGCAGAGTGGTGCGAACTGGTCGCAGAGTGGTGCGAACTGGTCGCAGAGTGGTGCGAACTGGTCGCAGAGTGGTGCGAACTGGTCGCAGAGTGGTGCGAACTGGTCGCAGAGTGGTGCGAACTGGTCGCAGAGTGGTGCGAACTGGTCGCAGAGTGGTGCGAACTGGTCGCAGAGTGGTGCGAACTGGTCGCAGAGTGGTGCGAACTGGTCGCAGAGTGGTGCGAACTGGTCGCAGAGTGGTGCGAACTGGTCGCAGAGTGGTGCGAACTGGTCGCAGAGTGGTGCGAACTGGTCGCAGAGTGGTGCGAACTGGTCGCAGAGTGGTGCGAACTGGTCGCAGAGTGGTGCGAACTGGTCGCAGAGTGGTGCGAACTGGTCGCAGAGTGGTGCGAACTGGTCGCAGAGTGGTGCGAACTGGTCGCAGAGTGGTGCGAACTGGTCGCAGAGTGGTGCGAACTGGTCGCAGAGTGGTGCGAACTGGTCGCAGAGTGGTGCGAACTGGTCGCAGAGTGGTGCGAACTGGTCGCAGAGTGGTGCGAACTGGTCGCAGAGTGGTGCGAACTGGTCGCAGAGTGGTGCGAACTGGTCGCAGAGTGGTGCGAACTGGTCGCAGAGTGGTGCGAACTGGTCGCAGAGTGGTGCGAACTGGTCGCAGAGTGGTGCGAACTGGTCGCAGAGTGGTGCGAACTGGTCGCAGAGTGGTGCGAACTGGTCGCAGAGTGGTGCGAACTGGTCGCAGAGTGGTGCGAACTGGTCGCAGAGTGGTGCGAACTGGTCGCAGAGTGGTGCGAACTGGTCGCAGAGTGGTGCGAACTGGTCGCAGAGTGGTGCGAACTGGTCGCAGAGTGGTGCGAACTGGTCGCAGAGTGGTGCGAACTGGTCGCAGAGTGGTGCGAACTGGTCGCAGAGTGGTGCGAACTGGTCGCAGAGTGGTGCGAACTGGTCGCAGAGTGGTGCGAACTGGTCGCAGAGTGGTGCGAACTGGTCGCAGAGTGGTGCGAACTGGTCGCAGAGTGGTGCGAACTGGTCGCAGAGTGGTGCGAACTGGTCGCAGAGTGGTGCGAACTGGTCGCAGAGTGGTGCGAACTGGTCGCAGAGTGGTGCGAACTGGTCGCAGAGTGGTGCGAACTGGTTGCGGAGTGGTGCGAACTGGTTGCGAAGTGGTGCGAACTGGTTGCGGAGTATTGGAACTGGTTGAGGAGTGGTGCAAACTGGTTGCGGAGTGGTGCGCAAGGGTTGCAGAGTGGTGCAAACTGGTTGAGCAGTGGTCTGAACTAGTTGCGGAGTGGTGCGAACAAGTTGCGGAGTGGTGCAAACTGGTCGCAGAGTGGTGCGGATTGGTTGCGGAGTTGTGCGAACTGGTCGCAGAGTGGTGCGAACTGGTTGTGGGGTGGTGCAAACTGGTTGCGGAGTGGCGTGAACTGGTTGGGGAGTGGTGCAAACGGATTGCGGAGTGGTGCAAACTGGTTGCGGAGTGGTACAATCTGGTTGCGGAGTGGTGCCAACTGGCTGCCGAGTGGTATAAACTGGTTGAGATGTAGTACGGACTGGCTGCGGAGTGGTGCGAACGGGTTGCGGAGTAGTGCGAACTGGTTGCAGAGTGGTGCGAACTGGTTGCGGAGTGGTGCGAACTGGTTGCGGGGTGGTGCGAACTGGTTGCGGAGCGGTGCGAACTGGTTGCCGAGTGGTGCAAACCGGTTGCGGAGTGGTGCCAACTAGTTGCGGAGTGGTAGGAACGGGTTGCGGAGTGGTACAAACGGGTTGCGGAGTGGTACAAACGGGTTGCGGAGTGGTACAAACGGGTTGCGGAGTGGTACAAACGGGTTGCGGAGTGGTACAAACGGGTTGCGGAGTGGTACAAACGGGTTGCGGAGTGGTACAAACGGGTTGCGGAGTGGTACAAACGGGTTGCGGAGTGGTACAAACGGGTTGCGGAGTGGTACAAACGGGTTGCGGAGTGGTACAAACGGGTTGCGGAGTGGTACAAACGGGTTGCGGAGTGGTACAAACGGGTTGCGGAGTGGTACAAACGGGTTGCGGAGTGGTACAAACGGGTTGCGGAGTGGTACAAACGGGTTGCGGAGTGGTACAAACGGGTTGCGGAGTGGTACAAACGGGTTGCGGAGTGGTACAAACGGGTTGCGGAGTGGTACAAACGGGTTGCGGAGTGGTACAAACGGGTTGCGGAGTGGTACAAACGGGTTGCGGAGTGGTACAAACGGGTTGCGGAGTGGTACAAACGGGTTGCGGAGTGGTACAAACGGGTTGCGGAGTGGTACAAACGGGTTGCGGAGTGGTACAAACGGGTTGCGGAGTGGTACAAACGGGTTGCGGAGTGGTACAAACGGGTTGCGGAGTGGTACAAACGGGTTGCGGAGTGGTACAAACGGGTTGCGGAGTGGTACAAACGGGTTGCGGAGTGGTACAAACGGGTTGCGGAGTGGTACAAACGGGTTGCGGAGTGGTACAAACGGGTTGCGGAGTGGTACAAACGGGTTGCGGAGTGGTACAAACGGGTTGCGGAGTGGTACAAACGGGTTGCGGAGTGGTACAAACGGGTTGCGGAGTGGTACAAACGGGTTGCGGAGTGGTACAAACGGGTTGCGGAGTGGTACAAACGGGTTGCGGAGTGGTACAAACGGGTTGCGGAGTGGTACAAACGGGTTGCGGAGTGGTACAAACGGGTTGCGGAGTGGTACAAACGGGTTGCGGAGTGGTACAAACGGGTTGCGGAGTGGTACAAACGGGTTGCGGAGTGGTACAAACGGGTTGCGGAGTGGTACAAACGGGTTGCGGAGTGGTACAAACGGGTTGCGGAGTGGTACAAACGGGTTGCGGAGTGGTACAAACGGGTTGCGGAGTGGTACAAACGGGTTGCGGAGTGGTACAAACGGGTTGCGGAGTGGTACAAACGGGTTGCGGAGTGGTACAAACGGGTTGCGGAGTGGTACAAACGGGTTGCGGAGTGGTACAAACGGGTTGCGGAGTGGTACAAACGGGTTGCGGAGTGGTACAAACGGGTTGCGGAGTGGTACAAACGGGTTGCGGAGTGGTACAAACGGGTTGCGGAGTGGTACAAACGGGTTGCGGAGTGGTACAAACGGGTTGCGGAGTGGTACAAACGGGTTGCGGAGTGGTACAAACGGGTTGCGGAGTGGTACAAACGGGTTGCGGAGTGGTACAAACGGGTTGCGGAGTGGTACAAACGGGTTGCGGAGTGGTACAAACGGGTTGCGGAGTGGTACAAACGGGTTGCGGAGTGGTACAAACGGGTTGCGGAGTGGTACAAACGGGTTGCGGAGTGGTACAAACGGGTTGCGGAGTGGTACAAACGGGTTGCGGAGTGGTACAAACGGGTTGCGGAGTGGTACAAACGGGTTGCGGAGTGGTACAAACGGGTTGCGGAGTGGTACAAACGGGTTGCGGAGTGGTACAAACGGGTTGCGGAGTGGTGCGAACTGGTTGCGGGGTGCTGCGAACTGGTTGCGGAGTGGTGCAAACTGGTTGCGGAGTGGTGCAAACTGGTTGAGGAGTGGTGCGAACTAGTTGCGGAGTGGTACAAACTGGTTGCAGAGTGGTGTGAACTGGTTGCGGAGTGGTGCGAACTGATTGCGGAGTTGTGCGAACCGCTTGCGGAGTGGTGCGAACTAGCTGCGGAGTGGTGCAAACTGGCTACGAAGTGGTGCAAACGGGTTGCGGAGTCCAGCAAACTGGTTCGGAGTGGTGCAAACTGGTTGCAAAGTGGTGGAAACTGGTTTCGAAATGGTGCGAACTGGTTGCGGAGTGGTGCGAGCTGGTTACGATGTGGTGGGAACTGGTTCCGGAGTGGTACGAAGTGGTTGCGGAGTGGTGCGAACTGGTTGCCGAGAGGTGCGAACCGGTTGCGGAGTGGTGAAAACTGGTTGCAGAGTGGTGCAAACTGGCTGTGGAGTGGTGCAAACTGGTTGTGGGGTGGTGCTAACTGTTTGGGGAGTGGTTCGAACCGGTTGCGGAGTGGTGGGAACTGGTTGTAGATTGGTGCAAACTGGTTGCGGAGTGGTGCAAACTGGCTGTGGAGTGGTGCAAACTGGTTGTGGGGTGGTGCTAACTGTTTGGGGAGTGGTTCGAACCGGTTGCGGAGTGGTGGGAACTGGTTGTAGATTGGTGCAAACTGGTTACAGAGTGGTGCGAACCGGTTGCGGACTGGTGCAAACTGGTTACGGAGTGGTGGTTCAAACTGGTTACGGAGTGGTGCGAACTGGTTGCGGATTGGGGCGAACTTTATACGGAGTGGTGCAAACTGGTTGCAGAGTGGTGCAAACTGGTTGTGGGGTGGTGCGAACTGTTTGGGGAGTGGTTCGAACCGGTTGCGGAGTGGTGCGAACTGGTTGTGGAGTGGTGCAAACTGGTTCCAGAGTGGTGAGAACTGGTTGAGGAGTGGTGCGAACTGGTTGTGGAGTGGTGCAAACTGGTTGCGGAGTGGTGCGAACTGGTTGCGGAGTGGTTCGAACTGGTTGCGGAGTGGTGCGAACTGGTTGTGGAGTGGTGCGAACTGGTTGCAGAGTGCTGCAAATTGGTTGCGGAGTGGTGCGAATTGGTTGCGGATTGGTGTGAACTGGTTGTGGAGTGGTGCCAACAGGTTGCGGAGTGGTGCGAACGGGTTGCGTAGTGGTGCGAACTGGTTGCGGAGTGTGCGAACTGGTTGATGAGTGGTGCGAACTGGTTGCGGAGTGGTGTGAAAGGGTTGCAGAGTGGTGCAAACTGGATGAGCAGTGGTGGAAACTGGTTCTGGACTGGTGCAACCTGGTTGCCGAGTGGTGCAAACTGGTCTCAGAGTGGTGCGGATTGGTTGCGGAGATGTGCGAACTGGTTGCAGAGTGGTGCGAACTGGTTGCGGAGTGGTGCGAACTGGTTGCGGAGTGGTGTGAACTGGTTGCAGAGTGGTGCAAACTGGTTGTGGAGTGGCGTGAACTGGTTGCGGAGTTGTGCAAACTGATTGCGGAGAAGTGCGCACTGGTTGCGGAGTGGAACAAACTGGTTGCGGAGTGGTGCGAACTGGGTGCGTAGAGGTGCAAACTGGTTGAGATGAGTACAGACTGGTTGCAGAGTGGTGCAAACGGGTTGCGAAGTGGTCGGAACTGGTTGCCAAATGGTGCGAACTGGTTACGGAGTGGTCGGAACTGGTTGCGGAGTGGTGCAAAGTGGTTGCGGAGTGGTGAGAACGGGTTGCAGAGTGGTGCAAAATGGTTGCGGAGTGGTGCAAACTGGTTGCAGAGTGGTGCAAACTGGTTGCGGTGTGGTGCAAACTGGTTGCGGAGTCGTGCGAACTGGTTGCGAAGTGGTGCGAACTGGTTGCCGAGTGATGCGAACTGGTTGCAGATTGATGTGAACTGGTTGCGGAGTTGTGCGAACTGATTGCGGAGTGGTGCAACCTGGTTGCAGAGTGGTGCGAACGGGTTGCTGAGTGGTGCGAACTGGTTGCGGAGTGGTGCACACTGGTTGCAGAGTGGTGTGAACTGGTTCCGGAGTGGTACGAACTGGTTGCAGACTGGTGCGAACTGGTTGCGGAGTGGTGTGAACTGGTTGCGGAGTGGTGGGAACTGGTTGCGCAGTGGTGCGACTGGTTGCGGAGTGGTACAAACTGGTTGCGGAGAGATGCGAACTGCCTATGGAGTGGTTCAAACTAGTTGAGATGGTGACGGACTGGTTGCAGAGTGGTGCGTACGGGTTGCGGAGTGGTGCAAACTGGTTGCAGAGTGGTGCAAAGTGGTTGTGGAGTGGTGCGAACTGGTTGTGGAGTGGTGCAAACTGGATGCGGAATGGTGTAAACTGGTTGTGGAGTGGTTCAAACTAGTTGCGGAGTGGTGCAAACTGGTTGCGGAGTGGTATGAACTGGTTGCGGAGTGGTGCAAACTGGTTGCGGAGTGGTGCAAACTGGTTGCGGAGCGGTGCGAACTGGTTGCACAGTGGTGCGAACTGGTTGCGGAGTGGTGCGAACTGGTTGCCGAGTGGTTTGAACTGGGTTGCACAGTGGTGCGAACTGGTTGCGGAGTGGTGCGGACTGGTTGCGGAGTGGTGCAAACTGGTTGTGCAGTTATGCAAACTGGTTGCGGAGTGGTGCAAACGGGTTGCGGAATGGTGCGAACTGGTTGCGGTGTGGTACGAACTGGTTGCGGAGTGGTGCAAACTGGTTGCGTAGTGGTGCAAACTGGATGGGGAGTGGTGCGAACCGGTTGCGAAGTGGTGAAAACAGGTTGCGGATTGGTGCAAACTGGTTGCGGAGTGGTGCGAACTGGTTGCAGAGTGGTTCGAACTGGTTGCGGAGTGATGCGAACTGGTTGAGGAATGGTGCGAACTGGTTGAGGAGTGGTGCGAAGTGGTTGTGGAGTGGTGTGAACTGGTTGCGGAGTGGTGCAAACTTGTTGAGGAGTGGTGCGTACTGGTTGCGGAGTGGTGCAAACTGGTTGCTGAGTGGTGCGGATTGGTTGCGGAGTGGTGCGAACTGGTTGTGGAGTGGTGCGAACTGGTTGCACAGTGGTGGGAACTGGTTGTGGAGTGGTGCGACCTGGTTGCGGAGTGGTGCGAACTGGTTGCGGAGTGGTGCAAGCTGGTTGCGGAGTGGTAAGAACCGGTTGCAGAGTGATACAAACTGCTTTCGAAGTGGTGGGAACTCGTTGGCGAGTGGTGTGAACTGGTTGCGTAGTGGTGCGAACTGCTTGCGGACTGGTGTGAACTGGTTGCGTAGTGGTGCGAACTGGTTACTGGTTGGTGTGAATTGGTTGCGGAGTGGTACGAACTGGTTAGATAGTGGTGCGAACTGCTTGTGGAGTGGTGCGAACTGGTTGCGGAGTGGTGCGAATTGGTTGCAGAGTGGTGCAAACTGGTTGTGGACTAGTGCGAACTGGTTGCGGAGTTGTGCGAACTGGTTGTGGAGTGGTACGAACTGGTTGACAAGTGGTGCAAATTGGTTGCGCACTGGTGCGAACTGGTTGCGGACTGGTGCGAACTGGTTGAGGAGTGGTGCGATCTGGTTGCGGAGTGGTGCAAGCTGGTTGCATAGTGGTGCGAACTGGTTGCGGAGTGGTGGGAACTGGTTGCGGAGTGGTTCAAACTGGTTGCGGAGTGGTGCAAACTGGTTGCGGAGTGGTGCGAACTGGTTGCGGAGTGCTGCGAATTGGTTGCGGAGTGGTGCGAACTGGTTGCGGAGTGGTGCGAACTGGTTACGGAGTGGTGTGAACTGGTTGCAGAGTGGTGCAAACTGGTTGTGGATGGGCGTGAACTGGCTGCGGAGTGGTGCAAACTGGTTACAGAGAAGTGCGAACTGGTTGTGGAGTGGAACAAACTGGTTGCGGAGTGGTGCGAACTGGCTGCGTAGTGGTGCAAACTGGTTGAGATGTAGAACGGACTGGTTGCAGAGTGGTGCAAACGGGTTGCGAAGTGGTCCGAACTGGTTGCCAAATGGTGCGAACTGGTTACAGAGTGGTCGGAACTGGTTGCGGAGTGGTGCAAACTGGTTGCGGAGTGGTGAGAAAGGTTTGCAGAGTGGTGCAAACTGGTTGCGGAGTGGTGCGAACTGGTTACAGAGTGGTCGGAACTGGTTGCGGAGTGGTGCAAACTGGTTGCGGAGTGGTGAGAAAGGTTTGCAGAGTGGTGCAAACTGGTTGCGGAGTGGTGCAAACTGGTTGTGGAGTGGTGCAAACTGGTTGCGGTGTGGTGCAAACTGGTTGCGGAGTGGTGCGAACTGGTTGCGGAGTCGTGCGAACTGGTTGCGGAGTGGTGCGAACTGGTTGCCGAGTGGTGCGAACTGGTTGCAGAGTGGTGTGAACTGGTTGCGGAGTGGTGCGAACTGATTGCGGAGTTGTGCAACCCGGTTGCAGGGTGGTGCGAACTGGTTGCCGAGTGGTGCGAACTGGTTGCAGAGTGGTGCGAACTGGTTGCGGAGTGGTGCGATCTGGTTGCGGAGTGGTGCAAACTGGATGGGGAGTGGTGCGAACTGGTTGCATAGTGGTGGGAACTGGTTGCGGATTGGTGCAAACTGGTTGCGGAGTGGTGAGAACGAGTTGCACAGTGGTGCAAACTGGTTGCGGAGTGGTGCAAACTGGTTGTGGAGTGGTGCAAACTGGTTGCGGTGTGGTGCAAACTGGTTGCGGAGTGATGCGAACTGGTTGCTGAGTCGTGCGAACTGGTTGCGGAGTGGTGCGAACTGGTTGCCGAGTCGTGCGAACTGGTTGCAGAGTGGTGTGAACTGGTTGCGCAGTGGTGCGAACTGATTGCGGAGTGGTGCAACCCGGTTGCAGAGTGGTGCGAACTGGTCCAGAGTGGTGCGAACTGGTTGCAGAGTGGTGTGAACTGGTTGCGCAGTGGTGCGAACTGATTGCGGAGTGGTGCAACCCGGTTGCAGAGTGGTGCGAACTGGTCCAGAGTGGTGCGAACTGGTTGCGGAGTGGTGCGCACTGGTTGCATAGTGGTGTGAACTGGTTGCGGAGTGGTATGAACTGGTTGCAGACTGGTGCGAACTGGTCGGGAGTGGTGTGAACTGGTTGCGGAGTGGTGGGAACTGGTTGGGCAGTGGTGCGACTGGTTGCAGAGTGGTACAAACTGGTTGCGGAGTGGTGCAAACTGGCTGCGGAGTGGTGCAAACTAGTTGAGATGATGACGGACTGGTTGCGGAGTGGTGCGTACGGGTTGCGGAGTGGTGCGAACTGGTTGCGGAGTGGTGCAAACTGGTTGCGGAGAGGTGCAAACTGGTTGCGGAGTAGTGCAAACTGGTTGCGGAGTGGCAAGAACTGGTTGCGGAGTGGTGCGGACTGGTTGCGCAGTGGTGCGAACTGATTGCGGAGTGGTGCGAGGTGGTTGGAGAGTGGTGCGAACTGGTTGCGAAGTGGTGCGATCTGGTTGCGGAGTGGTGCGAATTGGTTGCAGAGTGGTGCGAACTAGTTTTGGAGTGGTGCGAACTGGTTGCCGAGTGGTGCGATCGGGTCGCGGAGTGGTGCGAACTGGTTAGATAGTGGTGCGAACTGGTTGCGGGGTGGTGCGAGCTGGTTGCAGAGTGGTGTGAACTGGTCGCGGAGTTGTGCAAACTGGTTGCAGAGTGGTGCGACCTAGTTGCGGAGTGGTGCGAACTGCTTGCGGAGTGGTGCGAACTAGCTGCGGAGTGGTGCAAACTGGCTGCGGAGTGGTGCGAACTGGTCGCGGAGTGGTGCGAACTGGTTAGATAGTGGTGCGAACTGGTTGCGGGGTGGTGCGAGCTGGTTGCAGAGTGGTGTGAACTGGTCGCGGAGTTGTGCAAACTGGTTGCAGAGTGGTGCGACCTAGTTGCGGAGTGGTGCGAACTGCTTGCGGAGTGGTGCGAACTAGCTGCGGAGTGGTGCAAACTGGCTGCGGAGTGGTGCGAACTGGTCGCGGAGTGGTGCGAACTGGTTAGATAGTGGTGCGAACTGGTTGCGGGGTGGTGCGAGCTGGTTGCAGAGTGGTGTGAACTGGTCGCGGAGTTGTGCAAACTGGTTGCAGAGTGGTGCGACCTAGTTGCGGAGTGGTGCGAACTGCTTGCGGAGTGGTGCGAACTAGCTGCGGAGTGGTGCAAACTGGCTGCGGAGTGGTGCGAACTGGTCGCGGAGTGGTGCGAACTGGTTAGATAGTGGTGCGAACTGGTTGCGGGGTGGTGCGAGCTGGTTGCAGAGTGGTGTGAACTGGTCGCGGAGTTGTGCAAACTGGTTGCAGAGTGGTGCGACCTAGTTGCGGAGTGGTGCGAACTGCTTGCGGAGTGGTGCGAACTAGCTGCGGAGTGGTGCAAACTGGCTGCGGAGTGGTGCGAACTGGTCGCGGAGTGGTGCGAACTGGTTAGATAGTGGTGCGAACTGGTTGCGGGGTGGTGCGAGCTGGTTGCAGAGTGGTGTGAACTGGTCGCGGAGTTGTGCAAACTGGTTGCAGAGTGGTGCGACCTAGTTGCGGAGTGGTGCGAACTGCTTGCGGAGTGGTGCGAACTAGCTGCGGAGTGGTGCAAACTGGCTGCGGAGTGGTGCGAACTGGTCGCGGAGTTGTGCAAACTGGTTGCGGAGTGGTGCGATCTGGTTGCGGAGTGGTGCAAACTGGTTGCGGAGTGGTGCGAACTGGTTGCAAAGTGGAGCCAACTGGTAACGGAGTGGTGCAAACTGGTTGCGGAGTGGTTCAAACTGGCTGCGGAGTGGTGCAAACTGGGTGCGGATTGGTTGGAACTGGTTGCAAAGTGGTGCGAACTGGTTGCGGTGTGGTGCGAACTGGTTGCGGAGTGGTGGGAACTGGTAGCAGAGTGTTGGAAACTGGTTGTGGAGTGGTACGAACCGGTTGCGGAGTGGTGCGAACTGGTTGAGGAGTGGTCCAAACTGGTTGAGGAGTGCTGCGGAGTGGTTGCGGAGTGGTGCAAAAGGGTTGCGGAGTGGTGAGAACTGGTTTAGGAGTGGTGCAAACTGGCTGCGGAGTGGTGCGAACTGGTTGTGGAGTGGTGCAAACTGGTTGCGGAGTGGTGCGAATTGGTTGCGGAGTGGTGCATTCTGGTTACAGAGTGGTGGAAACTGGTTGCGGAATGGTGCGAACTGGTTGTGGAGTGGTGCGAACTGGTTGAGGAGTTGTGCGAACTGGTTGAGGAATGGTGCGGAGTGGTTGCGGAGTGATGCGAAAGGGTTGCGGAGTGGTGCGACTGGTTGAGGAGTGGTGCAAACTGGCTGCGGAGTGGTGCGAACTGGTTTTGGAGTGGTGCGAACTGGTCGCGGAGTGGTGCGAATTGGTTGCAGAGTGGTACGAACTAGTTTTGGAGTGGTGCGAACTGGTTGCGGAGTGGTGCAAACTGGTTGCGGAGTGGTGCGAACTGGTTACAGAGTGGTGCGAACTGGTCGCGGAGTTGTGCAAACTGGTTGCGGAGTGGTGCGAACTGGTTGCGGAGTGTTGCAAACTGGTTGCAAAGCGGTGGGAACTGGTTGTGGAGTGGTGTGAACTGGTTGCATAGTGGTGCGAACTGGTTGCAGACTGGTGCGAACTGGTTGCGTAGTGGTGCAAACTGGTTGCTGATTGGTGTGAATTGGTTGCGGAGAGGTTCAAACTGGTTAGAGAGTGGTGCGAACTGGTTCGGAGTGGTGCGAACTGGTTGCGGAGTGGTGCGAACTGGTTGCGGAGTGGTACGAACTGGTTGCGGAGTGGTGCGAACTGGTTGCGGAGTGGTGCGAACTGGTTGCGGAGTGGTGCGAACTGGTCGCGGAGTGGTGCGAACTGGT
>SZWC01017018.1:19986-40728 GCA_023375785.1 Penium margaritaceum
ACTGGTTGCGGAGTGGTGCGAACTGGTTGCGGAGTGGTGCGAACTGGTTGCGGAGTGGTGCGAACTGGTTGCAGAGTGGTGCGAACTGGTTGCGGAGTGGTGCAAACTGGTTGCGGAGTGGTGCGAACTGGTTGCGGAGTGGTGCGAACTGGTTGCGGAGTGGTGCGAACTGGTTGCGGAGTGGTGCAAACTGGTTGCGGAGTGGTGCAAACTGGTAGCGGAGTGGTGCAAACTGGTTGCGGAGTGGTGCGAACTGGTTGCGGAGTGGTGCGAACTGGTTACAGAGTGGTGCGAACTGGTAGCGGAGTGGTGCGAATTGGGTATGGAGAGGTGCGAACTCGTTGCGGAATGGTGCGAACTGGTTGCAAAGTGGTACGCACTGGTTGCGCAGTGGTGCGAACTGGTTGCGGAGTGGTGCCAACTGGTTGCGGTGTGGTGCCAACTGGTTGCGAAGTGGTGCGAACTGGTTGCGGAGTGGTGCGAACTGGTTGCGGAGTGGTGCGAACTGGTTGCGGAGTGGTGCGAACTGGTTGCGGTGTGGTGCGAACTGGTTGCGGAGTGGTGTGAACTGGTTGCAGAGTGGTGGAAACTGGTTGCAGCGTGGTGGGAACTGGTTGCGGAGTGGTGCCAGCTGGTTGAGAAGTGGTGCAAACTGGTTGAGGAGTGGTGCAGAGTGGTTGCGGAGTTGTGCGAAAGGGTTGCGGAGTGGTGCAGCCTGGTTGAGGATTGGTGCAAACTGGCTGCGGAGTGGTGCCAACTGATTGCGGAGTGGTGCGAACTGGTTGCAGAGTGGTGCGAAGTGGTTGTGGAGAAGTGCGAACTGGTTGCGAAGTGGTGCGAACTGGCTGCGGAGTGTTGCCAACTGGGTGCGGAGTGGTGCGAACTGGTCGCGGAGTTGTGCAAACTGGGTGTGGAGTGGTGCGAACTGGTTGCCGAGTGGTGCAAACTGGTTGCGAAGTGGTGGGAACTGGTTGTGGAGTGCTATGAACTGCTTGCGTAGTGGTGCGAACTGGTTCCGGACTGGTGCAAACTGGTTGCGTAGTGGTGCGAATTGGTTGCCGAGTGGTGCGAACTGGTTAGAGGGTGGTGCGAACTGGTTGCGGAATGGTGCGAACTGGTTGCGGAGTGGTGCAAATTGGTTGCGGAGTGGTGCGAACTGGTTATGGAGTGGTGCGAACTGGTTGCGGAGTGGGGTGAACTGGTTGCAGAGTGGTGCGAACCGGTTGCGGAGTGGTGCGAATTGGTTGCGGAGTGGTGCGAACTGGTTGCGGTGTGGTGCGAACTGGTTGCGGAGTGGTACAAACTGGTTGCGGAGTGGTGCGAACTGGTTGCAAAGTGGTGCCAACTGGTTGCGGAGTGGTGCGAACTGGTTGCGGAGTGGTGAGGGCTGGCTGCGGAGTGGTGCGAACTGGGTGCGGAATGGTTGGAACTGGTTGCAAAGTGGTGCGAACTGGTTGTGGTGTGGTGCGAACTGGTTGAGAGTGGTGGGGACTGGTTGCACAGTGGTGTAAACTGGTTGCAGAGTGGTGCTAACCGGTTGGGGAGTGGTGCGAACTGGTTGAGGAGTGGTGCAAACTGGTTGAGGAGTGGTGCGGAGTGGTTGCGGTGTGGTGCAAAGGGTTGCAATGTGGTGCGAACTGGCTGAGGAGTGGTGCAAACTGGCTGCGGAGTGGTGTGAACTGGTTGCGGAGTGGTGCAAACTGGTTGTGGAGTGGTGCGAATTGGTTACAGAGTGGTGAAATCTGGTTGCAGAGTGGTGGAAACTGGTTGCGGAGTGGTGCGAACTGGTTGTGGAGTGGTGCGAACTGTTTGAGGAGTTGTGCGAACTGGTTGAGGAATGGTGCGGAGTGGTTGCGGAGTGATGCAGAAGGGTTGCGGAGTGGTGCGACTGGTTGAGAAGTGGTGCAAACTGGCTGCGGAGTGGTGCAAACTGGTTTCGGAGTGGTGCGAACTGGTCGCGGAGTGGTGCGAACTGGTTGCAGAGTGGTGCGAACTAGTTTTGGAGTGGTGCGAACTCGTTGCGGAGTGGTACAAACTAGTTGCGGAGTGGTGCGAACTGGTTGCAGAGTGGTGCAAACTGGTTGCGGAGTGGTGCGAACGGGTTGCGGAGTGGTGCGAGCTGGTTGCGGGGTGGTGCGAACGGGTTCCTGAGTGGTGCGAACTGGTTGCGGTGTGGTGCGAACTGGTTGCGGAGTGGAGCGAACTGGTTGCAGAGTGGTGCGAATTGGTTGCGGAGTGGTGCGAACTGGTTGCGGAGCGGTGCGAACTGGCTGCGGAGTGGTGCAAACTGGTTGCGGAGTGGTATGAACTGGTTGCGGAGTGGTGCGAACTGGTTGCGGAGCGGTGCGAACTGGCTGCGGAGTGGTGCAAACTGGTTGCGGAGTGGTATGAACTGGTTGCGGAGTGGTGCGAACTGGTTGCGGAGCGGTGCGAACTGGCTGCGGAGTGGTGCAAACTGGTTGCGGAGTGGTATGAACTGGTTGCGGAGTGGTGCGAACTGGTTGCGGAGCGGTGCGAACTGGCTGCGGAGTGGTGCAAACTGGTTGCGGAGTGGTATGAACTGGTTGCGGAGTGGTGCGAACTGGTTGCGGAGCGGTGCGAACTGGCTGCGGAGTGGTGCAAACTGGTTGCGGAGTGGTATGAACTGGTTGCGGAGTGGTGCGAACTGGTTGCGGAGCGGTGCGAACTGGCTGCGGAGTGGTGCAAACTGGTTGCGGAGTGGTATGAACTGGTTGCGGAGTGGTGCGAACTGGTTGCGGAGCGGTGCGAACTGGCTGCGGAGTGGTGCAAACTGGTTGCGGAGTGGTATGAACTGGTTGCGGAGTGGTGCGAACTGGTTGCGGAGCGGTGCGAACTGGCTGCGGAGTGGTGCAAACTGGTTGCGGAGTGGTATGAACTGGTTGCGGAGTGGTGCGAACTGGTTGCGGAGCGGTGCGAACTGGCTGCGGAGTGGTGCAAACTGGTTGCGGAGTGGTATGAACTGGTTGCGGAGTGGTGCGAACTGGTTGCGGAGCGGTGCGAACTGGCTGCGGAGTGGTGCAAACTGGTTGCGGAGTGGTATGAACTGGTTGCGGAGTGGTGCGAACTGGTTGCGGAGCGGTGCGAACTGGCTGCGGAGTGGTGCAAACTGGTTGCGGAGTGGTATGAACTGGTTGCGGAGTGGTGCGAACTGGTTGCGGAGCGGTGCGAACTGGCTGCGGAGTGGTGCAAACTGGTTGCGGAGTGGTATGAACTGGTTGCGGAGTGGTGCGAACTGGTTGCGGAGCGGTGCGAACTGGCTGCGGAGTGGTGCAAACTGGTTGCGGAGTGGTATGAACTGGTTGCGGAGTGGTGCGAACTGGTTGCGGAGCGGTGCGAACTGGTTGCGGAGTGGTGCAAACTGGTTGCGGAGTTGTGCGAACTGGTTGCGGAGTGGTGCGAACTGGTTGCGGTGTGGTGCGAACTGGTTGTGGAGTGGTGCGAACTGGTTACGGAGTGGTGCGAACTGGTTGCCGAGTGGTGGAAACTGGTTTTGGAGTGGTGCGAACTGGTTGCGCAGTGGTGGGAATTGGTTGCGGAGTGGTGTGAACTGGTTGCGGAGTGGTGCCAACTGGTTGGGAGTGGTGCCAACTGGTCGTGGAGTGGTGCGAACTGGTTTCGGAGTGGTGCAAACTGGTTGCGGAGTGGTGCAAACTGGTTGCGGATTGTTGCGAACTGGTTGCGGAGCGGTGCAAACAGGTTGCGGAGTGGTGCGAACTGGTTGCGGAGTGGTGCGAACTGGTTTCAGATTGGTTCAAATTCGTTGCGGAGTGGTGCGAACTGGTTGCGAAGTGGTGCGAAGTGGTTGCGGAGCGGTGCGAACTGGTTGCGGAGTGGTGCGAACTGGTTGCGGAGTGGTGCAAACTGGTTGCGGAGTGGTGCGAACTGGTTGGGGAGTGGTGCGAACTGGTTACGGAGTGGTGCGAACTGGTTGCCGAGTGGTGCGAACTGGTTGCGGAGTGGTGCGCACTGGTTGCGGAGTGGTGCGAACTGGTTGGGGAGTGGTGCGAACTGGTTACGGAGTGGTGCGAACTGGTTGCCGAGTGGTGCGAACTGGTTGCGGAGTGGTGCGCACTGGTTGCGGAGTGGTGCGAACTGGTTGGGGAGTGGTGCGAACTGGTTACGGAGTGGTGCGAACTGGTTGCCGAGTGGTGCGAACTGGTTGCGGAGTGGTGCGCACTGGTTGCGGAGTGGTGCGAACTGGTTGGGGAGTGGTGCGAACTGGTTACGGAGTGGTGCGAACTGGTTGCCGAGTGGTGCGAACTGGTTGCGGAGTGGTGCGCACTGGTTGCGGAGTGGTGCGAACTGGTTGGGGAGTGGTGCGAACTGGTTACGGAGTGGTGCGAACTGGTTGCCGAGTGGTGCGAACTGGTTGCGGAGTGGTGCGCACTGGTTGCGGAGTGGTGCGAACTGGTTGGGGAGTGGTGCGAACTGGTTACGGAGTGGTGCGAACTGGTTGCCGAGTGGTGCGAACTGGTTGCGGAGTGGTGCGCACTGGTTGCGGAGTGGTGCGAACTGGTTGGGGAGTGGTGCGAACTGGTTACGGAGTGGTGCGAACTGGTTGCCGAGTGGTGCGAACTGGTTGCGGAGTGGTGCGCACTGGTTGCGGAGTGGTGCGAACTGGTTGGGGAGTGGTGCGAACTGGTTACGGAGTGGTGCGAACTGGTTGCCGAGTGGTGCGAACTGGTTGCGGAGTGGTGCGCACTGGTTGCGGAGTGGTGCGAACTGGTTGGGGAGTGGTGCGAACTGGTTACGGAGTGGTGCGAACTGGTTGCCGAGTGGTGCGAACTGGTTGCGGAGTGGTGCGCACTGGTTGCGGAGTGGTGCGAACTGGTTGGGGAGTGGTGCGAACTGGTTACGGAGTGGTGCGAACTGGTTGCCGAGTGGTGCGAACTGGTTGCGGAGTGGTGCGCACTGGTTGCGGAGTGGTGCGAACTGGTTGGGGAGTGGTGCGAACTGGTTACGGAGTGGTGCGAACTGGTTGCCGAGTGGTGCGAACTGGTTGCGGAGTGGTGCGCACTGGTTGCGGAGTGGTGCGAACTGGTTGGGGAGTGGTGCGAACTGGTTACGGAGTGGTGCGAACTGGTTGCCGAGTGGTGCGAACTGGTTGCGGAGTGGTGCGCACTGGTTGCGGAGTGGTGCGAACTGGTTGGGGAGTGGTGCGAACTGGTTACGGAGTGGTGCGAACTGGTTGCCGAGTGGTGCGAACTGGTTGCGGAGTGGTGCGCACTGGTTGCGGAGTGGTGCGAACTGGTTGGGGAGTGGTGCGAACTGGTTACGGAGTGGTGCGAACTGGTTGCCGAGTGGTGCGAACTGGTTGCGGAGTGGTGCGCACTGGTTGCGGAGTGGTGCGAACTGGTTGGGGAGTGGTGCGAACTGGTTACGGAGTGGTGCGAACTGGTTGCCGAGTGGTGCGAACTGGTTGCGGAGTGGTGCGCACTGGTTGCGGAGTGGTGCGAACTGGTTGGGGAGTGGTGCGAACTGGTTACGGAGTGGTGCGAACTGGTTGCCGAGTGGTGCGAACTGGTTGCGGAGTGGTGCGCACTGGTTGCGGAGTGGTGCGAACTGGTTGGGGAGTGGTGCGAACTGGTTACGGAGTGGTGCGAACTGGTTGCCGAGTGGTGCGAACTGGTTGCGGAGTGGTGCGCACTGGTTGCGGAGTGGTGCGAACTGGTTGGGGAGTGGTGCGAACTGGTTACGGAGTGGTGCGAACTGGTTGCCGAGTGGTGCGAACTGGTTGCGGAGTGGTGCGCACTGGTTGCGGAGTGGTGCGAACTGGTTGGGGAGTGGTGCGAACTGGTTACGGAGTGGTGCGAACTGGTTGCCGAGTGGTGCGAACTGGTTGCGGAGTGGTGCGCACTGGTTGCGGAGTGGTGCGAACTGGTTGGGGAGTGGTGCGAACTGGTTACGGAGTGGTGCGAACTGGTTGCCGAGTGGTGCGAACTGGTTGCGGAGTGGTGCGCACTGGTTGCGGAGTGGTGCGAACTGGTTGGGGAGTGGTGCGAACTGGTTACGGAGTGGTGCGAACTGGTTGCCGAGTGGTGCGAACTGGTTGCGGAGTGGTGCGCACTGGTTGCGGAGTGGTGCGAACTGGTTGGGGAGTGGTGCGAACTGGTTACGGAGTGGTGCGAACTGGTTGCCGAGTGGTGCGAACTGGTTGCGGAGTGGTGCGCACTGGTTGCGGAGTGGTGCGAACTGGTTGGGGAGTGGTGCGAACTGGTTACGGAGTGGTGCGAACTGGTTGCCGAGTGGTGCGAACTGGTTGCGGAGTGGTGCGAACTGGCTGCGGAGTGGTGTGAACTGGTTGCGGAATGGTGGGAACTGGTTGCGAAGTGGTGCGAACTGGTTGCGGCGTGGTGCGAACTGGTTGCGGAGTGAAGGAACTGGTTGCAGAGTGGTGGAAACTAGTTGATGTGTGGTGCAAATTGGTTGCGGAGTGGTGCGAACTGGTTGAGGACTGGTGCGAACAGGTTGAGTAGTGGTGCGGAGTCTTTGCGGAGTGGTGCGAAAGGGTTGCGCAGTGGTTTAAACTGGCTGCGGAGTGGTGCGAACTGGTTGCGGAGTGGTGCGAACAGGTCGCGGAGTGGTGCAAACTGGCTGCAGAGTGGCCGAACTGGTTTTGGAGTGGTGCGAACTGGTTGCGGAGTGGTGTGAACTGGTTGCGGAGTGGTGCGAACTTGTTGCAGAGTGGTGCGAAGTGGTTGCGGAGTGATGCGAACTGGTTGCGGAGTGGTGCGAACTGGTTGCAGAGTGGTGGGAACTGGTTGCGGAGTGGTGCAAACTTGTTGCGGAGTGGTGCAAACTGGTTGCGGAGTGGTGTGAACTGGTTGCGTAGTGGTGCAAACTGGCTGCGGAGTGGTGCCAACTAGTTGCGGAGTGGTGCGAACTGGTTGCAGAGTGGTGCAAACTGGTTGCAGAGTGGTGCGAACTGGTTGCGGAGTTGTGCGAATTGGTTGCGGATTGGTGCGAACTGGTTGGGGAGTGGTGCGAACTGGTTGCGGAGTGGTGCCAACTGGTTGCGGAGTGGTGCAAACTGGTTGCGGAGTGGTGCCAACTAGTTGCGGAGTGGTGCGAGCTGGTTGCAGAGTGGTGCAAACTGGTTGCAGAGTGGTGCGAACTAGTTGCGGAGTGGTGCGAACTGGTTGCGGAGTGGTACGAACTGGTTGCGGAGTGGTGCAAACTGGTTACGGAGTGGTGCGAACTGGTTGCGGAGTGGTGCCAACTGGTTGCGGAGTGGTGCAAACTGGTTGCGGAGTGGTGCCAACTAGTTGCGGAGTGGTGCGAGCTGGTTGCAGAGTGGTGCAAACTGGTTGCAGAGTGGTGCGAACTAGTTGCGGAGTGGTGCGAACTGGTTGCGGAGTGGTACGAACTGGTTGCGGAGTGGTGCAAACTGGTTACGGAGTGGTGCGAACTGGTTGCGGAGTGGTGCCAACTGGTTGCGGAGTGGTGCAAACTGGTTGCGGAGTGGTGCCAACTAGTTGCGGAGTGGTGCGAGCTGGTTGCAGAGTGGTGCAAACTGGTTGCAGAGTGGTGCGAACTAGTTGCGGAGTGGTGCGAACTGGTTGCGGAGTGGTACGAACTGGTTGCGGAGTGGTGCAAACTGGTTACGGAGTGGTGCGAACTGGTTGCGGAGTGGTGCCAACTGGTTGCGGAGTGGTGCAAACTGGTTGCGGAGTGGTGCCAACTAGTTGCGGAGTGGTGCGAGCTGGTTGCAGAGTGGTGCAAACTGGTTGCAGAGTGGTGCGAACTAGTTGCGGAGTGGTGCGAACTGGTTGCGGAGTGGTACGAACTGGTTGCGGAGTGGTGCAAACTGGTTACGGAGTGGTGCGAACTGGTTGCGGAGTGGTGCCAACTGGTTGCGGAGTGGTGCAAACTGGTTGCGGAGTGGTGCCAACTAGTTGCGGAGTGGTGCGAGCTGGTTGCAGAGTGGTGCAAACTGGTTGCAGAGTGGTGCGAACTAGTTGCGGAGTGGTGCGAACTGGTTGCGGAGTGGTACGAACTGGTTGCGGAGTGGTGCAAACTGGTTACGGAGTGGTGCGAACTGGTTGCGGAGTGGTGCCAACTGGTTGCGGAGTGGTGCAAACTGGTTGCGGAGTGGTGCCAACTAGTTGCGGAGTGGTGCGAGCTGGTTGCAGAGTGGTGCAAACTGGTTGCAGAGTGGTGCGAACTAGTTGCGGAGTGGTGCGAACTGGTTGCGGAGTGGTACGAACTGGTTGCGGAGTGGTGCAAACTGGTTACGGAGTGGTGCGAACTGGTTGCGGAGTGGTGCCAACTGGTTGCGGAGTGGTGCAAACTGGTTGCGGAGTGGTGCCAACTAGTTGCGGAGTGGTGCGAGCTGGTTGCAGAGTGGTGCAAACTGGTTGCAGAGTGGTGCGAACTAGTTGCGGAGTGGTGCGAACTGGTTGCGGAGTGGTACGAACTGGTTGCGGAGTGGTGCAAACTGGTTACGGAGTGGTGCGAACTGGTTGCGGAGTGGTGCCAACTGGTTGCGGAGTGGTGCAAACTGGTTGCGGAGTGGTGCCAACTAGTTGCGGAGTGGTGCGAGCTGGTTGCAGAGTGGTGCAAACTGGTTGCAGAGTGGTGCGAACTAGTTGCGGAGTGGTGCGAACTGGTTGCGGAGTGGTACGAACTGGTTGCGGAGTGGTGCAAACTGGTTACGGAGTGGTGCGAACTGGTTGCGGAGTGGTGCCAACTGGTTGCGGAGTGGTGCAAACTGGTTGCGGAGTGGTGCCAACTAGTTGCGGAGTGGTGCGAACTGGTTGCGGAGTGGTGCCAACTGGTTGGGACTGGTGCGAACTGGTTGCGGATGGTGCGAACTGGTTGCGGAGTGTTGCGAACTGGTTGCCGAGTGGTGCGAACTGCTTGAGGAGTGGTGCGAACTGGTTGCAGAGTCGTGCGACCTGGTTGCGGAGTGGATCGAACCGGTTGCGGATTGGTGCGAACTGGTTTCGGAGTGGTGCGAACTGGTTACGGACTGGTGCGAACTGGTTGCGGAGTTGTGCAAACTGGTTGCGGAGTGGTGCAAACTGGTTGTGGAGTGGTGCGAACTGGTTGCAGAGTGGTGCAAACTGGTTGGGGAGTGGTGCAAACTGGTTGCGGAGTGGTGGGAACTGGTTGCAAAGTGGTGCGAACTGGTTGTGGAGTGGTGCGAACTAGTTGCGGGGTGGTGCAAACTGGCTGCGGAGTGCTGCGAACTGGTTGCGGAATGGTGCAAACTGGTTGAAGAGTTGTGTGAACTGGTTGAGGACTGGTGCATAGTGGTTGCGGAGTGGTGCGAAAGGGTTACCGGGTGGTACGAGCTGGCTTATGAGTGGTAAGAACTGGTTGCGGAGTGGTGCAAACTGGTTGCGGAGTGGTGCGAATTGGTTGTGGAGTGGTGCGAACTGGCTGCGGAGTGGTGCAAACATGTTTCGGAGTGGTGCGAACTGGTTGCAGATTGGTGCAAACTGGTTGCGGAGAGGTGTGAACTGGTTGCTGAGTGGTGCAAGATGGTTGAAGACTGGTGCGAACTGGTTGCGGAGTGGTGCAAACTGGTTGTGGAGTGGTGCAAACTGTTTGGGGAGTGGTGCGAACTGGTTGTGGAGTGGTGCGAACTGGTTGCGGAGTGGTGCGAACGGGTTGCGGAGTGGTGCGATCTGGTTGCGGAGTGGTGCGAACCGGTTGCGGAGTGGTGTGAACTGGTTGCGGAGTAGTGCGAATTCCTAGCGGAGTTGTGCAAACTGGTTGCAAAGTGGTGCGAACTGGCTGCGGAGTGGTGCGAACTGGTTGCGGAGTGGTGCAAACTGGTTGCGGAGTGGTGCGAACTGGATGCGGAGTGGTGCGAACTGGTTGCGGAGTGGTGCAAACTGGTTGCGGAGTGGTGCGAACTGGATGCGGAGTGGTGCGAACTGGTTGCGGAGTGGTGCAAACTGGTTGCGGAGTGGTGCGAACTGGATGCGGAGTGGTGCGAACTGGTTGCGGAGTGGTGCAAACTGGTTGCGGAGTGGTGCGAACTGGATGCGGAGTGGTGCGAACTGGTTGCGGAGTGGTGCAAACTGGTTGCGGAGTGGTGCGAACTGGATGCGGAGTGGTGCGAACTGGTTGCGGAGTGGTGCAAACTGGTTGCGGAGTGGTGCGAACTGGATGCGGAGTGGTGCGAACTGGTTGCGGAGTGGTGCAAACTGGTTGCGGAGTGGTGCGAACTGGATGCGGAGTGGTGCGAACTGGTTGCGGAGTGGTGCAAACTGGTTGCGGAGTGGTGCGAACTGGATGCGGAGTGGTGCGAACTGGTTGCGGAGTGGTGCAAACTGGTTGCGGAGTGGTGCGAACTGGATGCGGAGTGGTGCGAACTGGTTGCGGAGTGGTGCAAACTGGTTGCGGAGTGGTGCGAACTGGATGCGGAGTGGTGCGAACTGGTTGCGGAGTGGTGCAAACTGGTTGCGGAGTGGTGCGAACTGGATGCGGAGTGGTGCGAACTGGTTGCGGAGTGGTGCAAACTGGTTGCGGAGTGGTGCGAACTGGATGCGGAGTGGTGCGAACTGGTTGCGGAGTGGTGCAAACTGGTTGCGGAGTGGTGCGAACTGGATGCGGAGTGGTGCGAACTGGTTGCGGAGTGGTGCAAACTGGTTGCGGAGTGGTGCGAACTGGATGCGGAGTGGTGCGAACTGGTTGCGGAGTGGTGCAAACTGGTTGCGGAGTGGTGCGAACTGGATGCGGAGTGGTGCGAACTGGTTGCGGAGTGGTGCAAACTGGTTGCGGAGTGGTGCGAACTGGATGCGGAGTGGTGCGAACTGGTTGCGGAGTGGTGCAAACTGGTTGCGGAGTGGTGCGAACTGGATGCGGAGTGGTGCGAACTGGTTGCGGAGTGGTGCGAACTGGTTGAGGAATGGTGCCAACTGGTTGAGGAGTGGTGCAAAGATGCTGCGGAGTGGTGCGAAAGGGTTGCGGAGTGGTGTGACCTGGCCGAGGAGTGGTAGGAACTAGTTGCAGAGTGGTGCAAACTCGTTGTGGAGTGGTGCATACTGGTTGCCGAGTGGTGCGAACTGGTTGCCGAGTGGTTCAACGAGGTTTCGGAGTGGTGCAAACTGGTTTCGGAGTGGTGTGAACTGGTTCTGGAGTGGTGCAAGCTTGTTCTGGAGTGGTGCGAATTGGTTGCGTAGTGGTGCGAACTGGTTTTGGAGTGGTGCGATCTGGTTGGGTTGTGGTGCGAACTGGTTGTAGATTGGTGCGAACTGGAAGCACAGTGGTGCGAACTGGTTGCGGAGTGGTGCGATCTGGTTGCGGAGTGATGCGAACCGGTTGCGGAGTGGTGCGAACTGGTTGCGGAGTGTTGCGAACTGCTTGCGGAGTGGTCCGAACTGGTTGCGAAGTGGTGGGAACTGGTTGCAAAGTGGTGCGAACTGGTTGCGGGGTGGTGCGAACTGGTTGCGGACTGGTGCAAACTGGTTGCGGAGAGGTGCGAACTGGTTATGGAGTGGTGCAAACTGGTTGCCGAGTGGTGCGAACTGGTTGCGCAGTGGTGCGAACTGATCGAGGAGTGATGTGAACTGGTTGCACAGTGGTGCGAACTGGTTGCGGGGTGGTGCGAACTGGTTGCGGACTGGTGCAAACTGGTTGCGGAGAGGTGCGAACTGGTTATGGAGTGGTGCAAACTGGTTGCCGAGTGGTGCGAACTGGTTGCGCAGTGGTGCGAACTGATCGAGGAGTGATGTGAACTGGTTGCACAGTGGTGCGAACTGGTTGCGGGGTGGTGCGAACTGGTTGCGGACTGGTGCAAACTGGTTGCGGAGAGGTGCGAACTGGTTATGGAGTGGTGCAAACTGGTTGCCGAGTGGTGCGAACTGGTTGCGCAGTGGTGCGAACTGATCGAGGAGTGATGTGAACTGGTTGCACAGTGGTGCGAACTGGTTGCGGGGTGGTGCGAACTGGTTGCGGACTGGTGCAAACTGGTTGCGGAGAGGTGCGAACTGGTTATGGAGTGGTGCAAACTGGTTGCCGAGTGGTGCGAACTGGTTGCGCAGTGGTGCGAACTGATCGAGGAGTGATGTGAACTGGTTGCACAGTGGTGCGAACTGGTTGCGGGGTGGTGCGAACTGGTTGCGGACTGGTGCAAACTGGTTGCGGAGAGGTGCGAACTGGTTATGGAGTGGTGCAAACTGGTTGCCGAGTGGTGCGAACTGGTTGCGCAGTGGTGCGAACTGATCGAGGAGTGATGTGAACTGGTTGCACAGTGGTGCGAACTGGTTGCGGGGTGGTGCGAACTGGTTGCGGACTGGTGCAAACTGGTTGCGGAGAGGTGCGAACTGGTTATGGAGTGGTGCAAACTGGTTGCCGAGTGGTGCGAACTGGTTGCGCAGTGGTGCGAACTGATCGAGGAGTGATGTGAACTGGTTGCACAGTGGTGCGAACTGGTTGCGGGGTGGTGCGAACTGGTTGCGGACTGGTGCAAACTGGTTGCGGAGAGGTGCGAACTGGTTATGGAGTGGTGCAAACTGGTTGCCGAGTGGTGCGAACTGGTTGCGCAGTGGTGCGAACTGATCGAGGAGTGATGTGAACTGGTTGCACAGTGGTGCGAACTGGTTGCGGGGTGGTGCGAACTGGTTGCGGACTGGTGCAAACTGGTTGCGGAGAGGTGCGAACTGGTTATGGAGTGGTGCAAACTGGTTGCCGAGTGGTGCGAACTGGTTGCGCAGTGGTGCGAACTGATCGAGGAGTGATGTGAACTGGTTGCACAGTGGTGCGAACTGGTTGCGGGGTGGTGCGAACTGGTTGCGGACTGGTGCAAACTGGTTGCGGAGAGGTGCGAACTGGTTATGGAGTGGTGCAAACTGGTTGCCGAGTGGTGCGAACTGGTTGCGCAGTGGTGCGAACTGATCGAGGAGTGATGTGAACTGGTTGCACAGTGGTGCGAACTGGTTGCGGGGTGGTGCGAACTGGTTGCGGACTGGTGCAAACTGGTTGCGGAGAGGTGCGAACTGGTTATGGAGTGGTGCAAACTGGTTGCCGAGTGGTGCGAACTGGTTGCGCAGTGGTGCGAACTGATCGAGGAGTGATGTGAACTGGTTGCACAGTGGTGCGAACTGGTTGCGGGGTGGTGCGAACTGGTTGCGGACTGGTGCAAACTGGTTGCGGAGAGGTGCGAACTGGTTATGGAGTGGTGCAAACTGGTTGCCGAGTGGTGCGAACTGGTTGCGCAGTGGTGCGAACTGATCGAGGAGTGATGTGAACTGGTTGCACAGTGGTGCGAACTGGTTGCGGGGTGGTGCGAACTGGTTGCGGACTGGTGCAAACTGGTTGCGGAGAGGTGCGAACTGGTTATGGAGTGGTGCAAACTGGTTGCCGAGTGGTGCGAACTGGTTGCGCAGTGGTGCGAACTGATCGAGGAGTGATGTGAACTGGTTGCACAGTGGTGCGAACTGGTTGCGGGGTGGTGCGAACTGGTTGCGGACTGGTGCAAACTGGTTGCGGAGAGGTGCGAACTGGTTATGGAGTGGTGCAAACTGGTTGCCGAGTGGTGCGAACTGGTTGCGCAGTGGTGCGAACTGATCGAGGAGTGATGTGAACTGGTTGCACAGTGGTGCGAACTGGTTGCGGGGTGGTGCGAACTGGTTGCGGACTGGTGCAAACTGGTTGCGGAGAGGTGCGAACTGGTTATGGAGTGGTGCAAACTGGTTGCCGAGTGGTGCGAACTGGTTGCGCAGTGGTGCGAACTGATCGAGGAGTGATGTGAACTGGTTGCACAGTGGTGCGAACTGGTTGCGGGGTGGTGCGAACTGGTTGCGGACTGGTGCAAACTGGTTGCGGAGAGGTGCGAACTGGTTATGGAGTGGTGCAAACTGGTTGCCGAGTGGTGCGAACTGGTTGCGCAGTGGTGCGAACTGATCGAGGAGTGATGTGAACTGGTTGCACAGTGGTGCGAACTGGTTGCGGGGTGGTGCGAACTGGTTGCGGACTGGTGCAAACTGGTTGCGGAGAGGTGCGAACTGGTTATGGAGTGGTGCAAACTGGTTGCCGAGTGGTGCGAACTGGTTGCGCAGTGGTGCGAACTGATCGAGGAGTGATGTGAACTGGTTGCACAGTGGTGCGAACTGGTTGCGGGGTGGTGCGAACTGGTTGCGGACTGGTGCAAACTGGTTGCGGAGTGGTGGGAACTGGTTGCAGAGTGGTTCGAACTGGTTGCGGAGTGGTGCGAACTGGTTGCGGAGTGGTGTGATTTGGTTGCCGAGTGGTGCGAACTGGTTGCGGAGTGGTGCGACCTGGTTGCGGAGTGGTGCGAACCGGTTGCGGAGTGGTGCAAACTGGTTGCGGAGAGGTGCGAACCGGTTATGGAGTGGTGCAAAATGGTTGCAATGTGGTGCGAACTGGTTTTGGAGTTGTGCAAACTGGTTGCGGAGTGGTGCAAACGCGTTGCGGAGTGGTGTGAACTGGTTTCGTAGTGGTGCAAACTGGTTGCGTTGTGGTTTGAACTGGTTGCGGAGTGGTGCGAACTGGTTTTTGAGTGGTGCAAACTGGTTGCGGAGTAGTGCAAACTGGTTGCGGAGTGGTGCGAACTGGTTGCGGAGTGGTGCGAACTGGTTGCGGAGTGGTGCGAACTGGTTGCGGAGTGGTGCGAACTGGTTGCGGAGTGGTGCGAACTGGTTGCGGAGTGGTGCAAACTGGCTGCGGAGCGGTGCGAGCTGGTAGTGGAGTGGTGCCAACTGGTTGTGGAGTGGTGTGAGCTGGTTGCAGAGTGGCGCAAGCTGGTTGAGGAGTGGTGCCAACTGGTTGCGGACTGGTGGGAACTGGTTACGGAGTGGTGCGAGCTCGTTGCGGTGTGGTGCGAACTGGTTGTGGAGTGGTGAGAACTGGTTGGGAAGTGGTGCGAACTGGTTGCGGAGTGGTGCGAACTGGTTGCGGAGTGGTGCAAACTGGTTGCGGAGTAGTGCAAACTGGTTGCGGAGTGGTGCGAACTGGTTGCGGAATGGTGTGAACTGGCTGCGGAGTGGTGCGAACTGGTTGCGGAGAAGTGCAAACTTGTGCGGAGTGCTGCAAACTGGTTGCGGAGTGGTGCAAACGTGTGCGGAGTGGTGCGAATTTGTTGCGGAGTGTTGTGAACTGGTTGCGGTGTGGTGTGAACTGGCTGCAGAGTGGTGCAAACTGGTTGAGGAGTGGTGCGAACTGGTTGCAGAGTGGTGCGAACTGGTTGCGGAGTGGTGCGAACGGGTTGCGGAGTGGTGCGAACTGGTTGCGGAGTGCTGCAAACTGGTTGCGGAGTGGTGCAAACGTGTGCGGAGTGGTGCGAATTTGTTGCGGAGTGTTGTGAACTGGTTGCGGTGTGGTGTGAACTGGCTGCAGAGTGGTGCAAACTGGTTGAGGAGTGGTGCGAACTGGTTGCAGAGTGGTGCGAACTGGTTGCGGAGTGGTGCGAACGGGTTGCGGAGTGGTGCGAACTGGTTGCGGAGTGCTGCAAACTGGTTGCGGAGTGGTGCAAACGTGTGCGGAGTGGTGCGAATTTGTTGCGGAGTGTTGTGAACTGGTTGCGGTGTGGTGTGAACTGGCTGCAGAGTGGTGCAAACTGGTTGAGGAGTGGTGCGAACTGGTTGCAGAGTGGTGCGAACTGGTTGCGGAGTGGTGCGAACGGGTTGCGGAGTGGTGCGAACTGGTTGCGGAGTGCTGCAAACTGGTTGCGGAGTGGTGCGCACTGGTTGCGGAGTGGTGCGAACTGGTTGCGGAGTGGTGCAAACTGGTTGCGGAGTGGTGCGAACTGGTTGCGGAGCGGTGCGAACTGGTTGCGGAGTGGTGCGAACTGGTTGCGGAGTGGTGTAAACTGGTTGCGGAGTGGTGCAAACTAGTCGCGAAATTGTACAAACTGGTTGCGGAGTTGTGCAAACTGGTTGCCGACTGGTGCAAACTGGTTGCGGAGTGGTGCGCACTGGTTGCGGAGTGGTGCCAACTGGTTGCGGAGTGGTGCGAACTGGTTGCGGAGTGGTGCAAACTGGCTGCGGAGTGGTGCGAACTGGTTGCGGAATGGTTAGAACTGGTTGCGAAGTGGTGCGAAATGGTTGCGGTGTGGTGTGAAGTGGTTGCGGAGTGGTGCAAACGGGTTGCAGAGTGGTGGAAACTGGTTGCGGAGTGGTGCGAAGTGGTTGCGGAGTGGTGCAAACTGGTTGAAGAGTGGTGCAAACTGGTTGAGGAGTGGTGCGGAGTTGTTGCGAAGTGGTGCGAAAGGGTTGCCGAGTGGTGCTTACTTGCTGCGGATGAGTGTGAACTGGTTGCGGAGTGGTGCAAACTGGTCGCGGAGTGGTGCAAACTGGTTGCAGACTGGTGCGACCTGGTTTTGGAGTGGTGCGATCTGGTTGCGGAGTGGTGCGCATTGGTTGCGCAGTGGTGCAAACTGGTTGCAGAGTGGTGCAAAGTGGTTGCGGAGTGGTGCGAACTGGTTGCGGAGTGGTGCAAACTGGTTGCAGAGTGGTGCGAACTGGTTGCGGAGCCGTCCAAACTGGTTGCACAGTGGTGCGAGCTGGTTGCGGAGTGGTGCGAACTGGTTGCAGAGTGGTGGAAACTGGTTGCGGAGTGGTGTGAAATGGTTGCGGAGTGGTGCGAACTGGTTGAGGAGTGGTGCAAACTGGTTGCGGAGTGGTGCAAACTGGTTGCAGAGTGGTGCGAACTGGTTGCGGAGCCGTCCAAACTGGTTGCACAGTGGTGCGAGCTGGTTGCGGAGTGGTGCGAACTGGTTGCAGAGTGGTGGAAACTGGTTGCGGAGTGGTGTGAAATGGTTGCGGAGTGGTGCGAACTGGTTGAGGAGTGGTGCGAACTGGTTGAGTAGTGGTGCGGAGTCGTTGCGGAGTGGTATGAAAGGGATGTGGAGTGGTGCAAACTGGCTGCGGAGTGGTGCAAACTGGTTGCAAAGTGGTGCAAACTGGTCACGGAGTGGTGCAAACTGGTTACAGAGTTGCCGAACCGGTTTTGGAGTGGTGCGAACTGGTTGCGGAGTGGTGCGAACTGGTTGCGGAGTGGTGTGAATTGGTTGCTGATTGGTGCGAAGTGGTTGCGCAGTGATGCGAACTGGTTTCGGAGTGGTGCGAACTAGTTCCAGAGTGGTGGGAACTGGTTGCGGAGTGGTGCAAACTGGTTGTGGAGTGGTGCAAACTGGTTATAGAGTGGTGTGAACGGGTTGTGGAGTGGTGTGATCTGGCTGCGGAGTGGTGCGAACTGGTTGCGGAGTGGTGCAAGCTGGTTGCGGAGTGGTGCGAACTGGTTGCGGAGTGGAGAGAACTGGTTGCGGAGTGGTGCCAACTGGCTGCGGAGTGGTGCGAACTGGTTGCGGAGTGGAGAGAACTGGTTGCGGAGTGGTGCCAACTGGCTGCGGAGTGGTGCGAACTGGTTGCGGAGTGGAGAGAACTGGTTGCGGAGTGGTGCCAACTGGCTGCGGAGTGGTGCGAACTGGTTGCGGAGTGGAGAGAACTGGTTGCGGAGTGGTGCCAACTGGCTGCGGAGTGGTGCGAACTGGTTGCGGAGTGGAGAGAACTGGTTGCGGAGTGGTGCCAACTGGCTGCGGAGTGGTGCGAACTGGTTGCGGAGTGGAGAGAACTGGTTGCGGAGTGGTGCCAACTGGCTGCGGAGTGGTGCGAACTGGTTGCGGAGTGGAGAGAACTGGTTGCGGAGTGGTGCCAACTGGCTGCGGAGTGGTGCGAACTGGTTGCGGAGTGGAGAGAACTGGTTGCGGAGTGGTGCCAACTGGCTGCGGAGTGGTGCGAACTGGTTGCGGAGTGGAGAGAACTGGTTGCGGAGTGGTGCCAACTGGCTGCGGAGTGGTGCGAACTGGTTGCGGAGTTGTGCGAACTGGTTGCGGATTGGTGCGAACTGGTTGTGGAGTTGTGGGAACTAGTTGCGGAGTGGTGCGAACTGGTTGCGGAGTGGTGCAAACTGGTTGAAGAGTGGTGCGAACTGGTTGCGAACTGGTGCGAACTGGTTGTTGAGTGTGGCAAACTGGTTGAGGAATGGTGGGAACTGGTTGCGAAGTGGTGCGAACTGGTTGCGGTGTGGTGCGAACTGGTTGTGGAGTGGTGCGAACTGGTTACGGAGTGGTGCAAACTGGTTGCCGAGTGGTGCGAACTCGTTGAGGAGTGGTGCGGAGTGGTTGCGGAGTGGTGCCAAAGGGTTGCGGAGTGATGTGAACTGGTTGAGGAGTTGTGCGAACTGGTTGCGGAGTGGTGCGAACTGGTTGCGGAGTGGTGCGAACTGATTGCGGAGTGGTGCGAACTGGTTGCAGAGTGGTGCGAACTGGGTGCGGAGTGGTGCGAACTGGTTGCAGAGTGGTGCGAACTGGGTGCGGAGTGGTGCGAACTGGTTGCAGAGTGGTGCGAACTGGGTGCGGAGTGGTGCGAACTGGTTGCAGAGTGGTGCGAACTGGGTGCGGAGTGGTGCGAACTGGTTGCAGAGTGGTGCGAACTGGGTGCGGAGTGGTGCGAACTGGTTGCAGAGTGGTGCGAACTGGGTGCGGAGTGGTGCGAACTGGTTGCAGAGTGGTGCGAACTGGGTGCGGAGTGGTGCGAACTGGTTGCAGAGTGGTGCGAACTGGGTGCGGAGTGGTGCGAACTGGTTGCAGAGTGGTGCGAACTGGGTGCGGAGTGGTGCGAACTGGTTGCAGAGTGGTGCGAACTGGGTGCGGAGTGGTGCGAACTGGTTGCAGAGTGGTGCGAACTGGGTGCGGAGTGGTGCGAACTGGTTGCAGAGTGGTGCGAACTGGGTGCGGAGTGGTGCGAACTGGTTGCAGAGTGGTGCGAACTGGGTGCGGAGTGGTGCGAACTGGTTGCAGAGTGGTGCGAACTGGGTGCGGAGTGGTGCGAACTGGTTGCAGAGTGGTGCGAACTGGGTGCGGAGTGGTGCGAACTGGTTGCAGAGTGGTGCGAACTGGGTGCGGAGTGGTGCGAACTGGTTGCAGAGTGGTGCGAACTGGTTGCGGAGTGGTGCCAACTGGTTGCGGAGTGGTGCGAACTGGTTGCGATGTGGTGCAAACTGGCTGCGGAGTGGTGCGAACTGGTTGCGGAATGGTTAGAACTGGTTGCAAAGTGGTGCGAAATGGTTGCGGTGTGGTGTGAAGTGGTTGCGGAGTGGTGCAAACTGGTTGCATAGTGGTGGAAACTGGTTGCGGAGTGGTGCGAACTGGTTGCGGAGTGGTGCAAACTGGTTGAAGAGTGGTGCAAACTGGTTGAGGAGTGGTGCGGAGTCGTTGCGGAGTGGTACGAAAGGGTTGCCGAGTGGTGCTTACTTGCTGCGGAGTGGTGTGATCTGGTTGCGGAGTGGTGCAAACTGGTCGCGGAGTGGTGCAAACTGGTTGCAGAGTGGTGCGACCTGGTTTTGGAGTGGTGCGAACTGGTTGCGCAGTGGTGCGCACTGGTTGTAGAGTGGTTCAAATTGGTTGCGGAGTGGTGCAAACTGGTTGCAGAGTGGTGCAAAGTGGTTGCGGAGTGGTGCGAACTGGTTGCGGAGTAGTGCAAACAGGTTGCAGAGTGGTGCGAACTGGTTGCGGAGTGGTGCAAACTGGTTGCAGAGTGGTGCGAGCTGGTTGCGGAGTGGTGCGAACTGGTTGCGGAGTAGTGCAAACAGGTTGCAGAGTGGTGCGAACTGGTTGCGGAGTGGTGCAAACTGGTTGCAGAGTGGTGCGAGCTGGTTGCGGAGTGGTGCGAACTGGTTTCAGAGTGGTGGAAACTGGTTGCGGAGTGGTGCGAAATGGTTGCAGAGTGGTGCGAACTGATTGAGGAGTGGTGCGAACTGGTTGAGTAGTGGTGCGGAGTCGTTGTGGAGTGGTATGAAAGGGATGTGGAGTGGTGCAAACTGGCTGCGGAGTGGTGCGAACTGGTTGCAAAGTGGTGCAAACTGGTCACGGAGTGGTGCAAGCTGGTTGCAGAGTTGCCGAACCGGTTTTGGAGTGGTGCGAACTGGTTGCGGAGTGGTGCGAACTGGTTGCGGAGTGGTGCGAATTGGTTGCCGAGTTGTGCGAAGTGGTTGCGGAGTGGTGCGAACTGGTTGCGGAGTGGTGCGAACTGGTTGCGGAGTGGTGCGAACTGGTTGCTGAGCGGTGAGAACTTGTTGAGGAGTGGTGCGAAATGGTTGCGGAATGGTGCGAACTGGTTGCAGAGTGGTGGGAACTGGTTGCGGAGTGGTGCAAACTGGTTGTGGAGTGGTGCAAACTGGTTGTCGATTGGTGAACCGGTTGCGGAGTTGTCCAAACTGGTTGCGGAGTGGTGCGACCTGGTTGCGGAGTGGTGCGAACTGGTTGCGGAGTGGTGCGAACGGGTTAGAGAGTGATGCAAACTGGTTGCAGAGTGGTGCGAAGTAGTTGCCAAATGGTGCGAACTGCTTGCGGAGTGGTACAAACTGGTTGCCGAGTGGTGGAAACTGGTTGCAGAGTGGTGCGAACTGGTTGCGGAGTGGTGCGAACTGGTTGCAGAGTGGTACGAACTGGTTGTGGAGTGGTGCGAACTGGCTGTGGAGTGGTGCGAACTGGTTGCAGAGTGGTGCAAACTGGTTGCAGGGTGGTGGGAGCTGGTTGCGGAGTGGTGCGAGCTGGTTGCGGAGTGCTGCGAACTGGTTGCAGAGTGGTGCGAACTGGTTGCGGAATGGTGAGAACTGGTTGCGGGGTGGTGCGAACTGGTTGCGGAGTGGTGCGAACTGGTTGCGGAGTGGTGCGAGCTGGTTGCGGAGTGGTGCGAACTGGTTGCGGAGTGGTGCAAACTGGTTGCGGAGTGGTGCGAACTGGTTGCG
>SZWC01017018.1:41602-54246 GCA_023375785.1 Penium margaritaceum
ACTGGTTGCGGAGTGGTGCGAACTGGTTGCAGAGTGGTGCGAACTGGTTGCGGAGTGGTGCGAATTGGTTGCGGAGTGTTGCCAACTGGTTGCGGGGTGGTGCGAACTAGTTGTGGAAAGGTGCAAACTGGCTGCGGAGTGGTGCGAACTGGTTGCGGAATGGTGGGAACTGGTTGCGAAGTGGTGCGAAATGGTTGCAGTGTGGTGCAAAGTAGTTGCGGAGTGGTACAAACTGGTTGCAAAGTGGTGGAAACTGGTTGCGGAGTGGTGCGAACTGGTTGCGGAGTGGTGCAAACTGGTTGAAGAGTGGTGCGAAGTGGTTGAGGAGTGGTGCGGAGTCGTTGCGGAGTGGTGCGAAAGGGTTGCGGAGTGGTGCATACTTGCTGCGGAGTGGTGCGAACTGGTTGCGGAGTGGTGCAAACTGGTCGCGGAGTGGTGCAAACTGGTTGCAGAGTGGTGCGACCTGGTTTTGGAGTGGTGCGAACTGATTGCGGAGTGGTGCGAACGCGGTGGGGAGTAATGGGAGCTGGTTGGGGAGTGGTGCGACCAGGTTGCGAAGTGGTGCGAACTGGGTGCGGAGGGGTGCGAACTGGTTGCGCAGTGGTGCGAACTGGTTCCGGAGTGGTGCGAACTGCTTGCGGAGTCATGCGAACTGGTTGCGGAATGGTGCGAACTGGGTGCGGAGGGGTGCGAACTGGTTGCGCAGTGGTGCGAACTGGTTCCGGAGTGGTGCGAACTGCTTGCGGAGTCATGCGAACTGGTTGCGGAATGGTGCGAACTGGGTGCGGAGGGGTGCGAACTGGTTGCGCAGTGGTGCGAACTGGTTCCGGAGTGGTGCGAACTGCTTGCGGAGTCATGCGAACTGGTTGCGGAATGGTGCGAACTGGGTGCGGAGGGGTGCGAACTGGTTGCGCAGTGGTGCGAACTGGTTCCGGAGTGGTGCGAACTGCTTGCGGAGTCATGCGAACTGGTTGCGGAATGGTGCGAACTGGGTGCGGAGGGGTGCGAACTGGTTGCGCAGTGGTGCGAACTGGTTCCGGAGTGGTGCGAACTGCTTGCGGAGTCATGCGAACTGGTTGCGGAATGGTGCGAACTGGGTGCGGAGGGGTGCGAACTGGTTGCGCAGTGGTGCGAACTGGTTCCGGAGTGGTGCGAACTGCTTGCGGAGTCATGCGAACTGGTTGCGGAATGGTGCGAACTGGGTGCGGAGGGGTGCGAACTGGTTGCGCAGTGGTGCGAACTGGTTCCGGAGTGGTGCGAACTGCTTGCGGAGTCATGCGAACTGGTTGCGGAATGGTGCGAACTGGGTGCGGAGGGGTGCGAACTGGTTGCGCAGTGGTGCGAACTGGTTCCGGAGTGGTGCGAACTGCTTGCGGAGTCATGCGAACTGGTTGCGGAATGGTGCGAACTGGGTGCGGAGGGGTGCGAACTGGTTGCGCAGTGGTGCGAACTGGTTCCGGAGTGGTGCGAACTGCTTGCGGAGTCATGCGAACTGGTTGCGGAATGGTGCGAACTGGGTGCGGAGGGGTGCGAACTGGTTGCGCAGTGGTGCGAACTGGTTCCGGAGTGGTGCGAACTGCTTGCGGAGTCATGCGAACTGGTTGCGGAATGGTGCGAACTGGGTGCGGAGGGGTGCGAACTGGTTGCGCAGTGGTGCGAACTGGTTCCGGAGTGGTGCGAACTGCTTGCGGAGTCATGCGAACTGGTTGCGGAATGGTGCGAACTGGGTGCGGAGGGGTGCGAACTGGTTGCGCAGTGGTGCGAACTGGTTCCGGAGTGGTGCGAACTGCTTGCGGAGTCATGCGAACTGGTTGCGGAATGGTGCGAACTGGGTGCGGAGGGGTGCGAACTGGTTGCGCAGTGGTGCGAACTGGTTCCGGAGTGGTGCGAACTGCTTGCGGAGTCATGCGAACTGGTTGCGGAATGGTGCGAACTGGGTGCGGAGGGGTGCGAACTGGTTGCGCAGTGGTGCGAACTGGTTCCGGAGTGGTGCGAACTGCTTGCGGAGTCATGCGAACTGGTTGCGGAATGGTGCGAACTGGGTGCGGAGGGGTGCGAACTGGTTGCGCAGTGGTGCGAACTGGTTCCGGAGTGGTGCGAACTGCTTGCGGAGTCATGCGAACTGGTTGCGGAATGGTGCGAACTGGGTGCGGAGGGGTGCGAACTGGTTGCGCAGTGGTGCGAACTGGTTCCGGAGTGGTGCGAACTGCTTGCGGAGTCATGCGAACTGGTTGCGGAATGGTGCGAACTGGGTGCGGAGGGGTGCGAACTGGTTGCGCAGTGGTGCGAACTGGTTCCGGAGTGGTGCGAACTGCTTGCGGAGTCATGCGAACTGGTTGCGGAATGGTGCGAACTGGGTGCGGAGGGGTGCGAACTGGTTGCGCAGTGGTGCGAACTGGTTCCGGAGTGGTGCGAACTGCTTGCGGAGTCATGCGAACTGGTTGCGGAATGGTGCGAACTGGGTGCGGAGGGGTGCGAACTGGTTGCGCAGTGGTGCGAACTGGTTCCGGAGTGGTGCGAACTGCTTGCGGAGTCATGCGAACTGGTTGCGGAATGGTGCGAACTGGGTGCGGAGGGGTGCGAACTGGTTGCGCAGTGGTGCGAACTGGTTCCGGAGTGGTGCGAACTGCTTGCGGAGTCATGCGAACTGGTTGCGGAATGGTGCGAACTGGGTGCGGAGGGGTGCGAACTGGTTGCGCAGTGGTGCGAACTGGTTCCGGAGTGGTGCGAACTGCTTGCGGAGTCATGCGAACTGGTTGCGGAATGGTGCGAACTGGGTGCGGAGGGGTGCGAACTGGTTGCGCAGTGGTGCGAACTGGTTCCGGAGTGGTGCGAACTGCTTGCGGAGTCATGCGAACTGGTTGCGGAATGGTGCGAACTGGGTGCGGAGGGGTGCGAACTGGTTGCGCAGTGGTGCGAACTGGTTCCGGAGTGGTGCGAACTGCTTGCGGAGTCATGCGAACTGGTTGCGGAATGGTGCGAACTGGGTGCGGAGGGGTGCGAACTGGTTGCGCAGTGGTGCGAACTGGTTCCGGAGTGGTGCGAACTGCTTGCGGAGTCATGCGAACTGGTTGCGGAATGGTGCGAACTGGGTGCGGAGGGGTGCGAACTGGTTGCGCAGTGGTGCGAACTGGTTCCGGAGTGGTGCGAACTGCTTGCGGAGTCATGCGAACTGGTTGCGGAATGGTGCGAACTGGGTGCGGAGGGGTGCGAACTGGTTGCGCAGTGGTGCGAACTGGTTCCGGAGTGGTGCGAACTGCTTGCGGAGTCATGCGAACTGGTTGCGGAATGGTGCGAACTGGGTGCGGAGGGGTGCGAACTGGTTGCGCAGTGGTGCGAACTGGTTCCGGAGTGGTGCGAACTGCTTGCGGAGTCATGCGAACTGGTTGCGGAATGGTGCGAACTGGGTGCGGAGGGGTGCGAACTGGTTGCGCAGTGGTGCGAACTGGTTCCGGAGTGGTGCGAACTGCTTGCGGAGTCATGCGAACTGGTTGCGGAATGGTGCGAACTGGGTGCGGAGGGGTGCGAACTGGTTGCGCAGTGGTGCGAACTGGTTCCGGAGTGGTGCGAACTGCTTGCGGAGTCATGCGAACTGGTTGCGGAATGGTGCGAACTGGGTGCGGAGGGGTGCGAACTGGTTGCGCAGTGGTGCGAACTGGTTCCGGAGTGGTGCGAACTGCTTGCGGAGTCATGCGAACTGGTTGCGGAATGGTGCGAACTGGGTGCGGAGGGGTGCGAACTGGTTGCGCAGTGGTGCGAACTGGTTCCGGAGTGGTGCGAACTGCTTGCGGAGTCATGCGAACTGGTTGCGGAATGGTGCGAACTGGGTGCGGAGGGGTGCGAACTGGTTGCGCAGTGGTGCGAACTGGTTCCGGAGTGGTGCGAACTGCTTGCGGAGTCATGCGAACTGGTTGCGGAATGGTGCGAACTGGGTGCGGAGGGGTGCGAACTGGTTGCGCAGTGGTGCGAACTGGTTCCGGAGTGGTGCGAACTGCTTGCGGAGTCATGCGAACTGGTTGCGGAATGGTGCGAACTGGGTGCGGAGGGGTGCGAACTGGTTGCGCAGTGGTGCGAACTGGTTCCGGAGTGGTGCGAACTGCTTGCGGAGTCATGCGAACTGGTTGCGGAATGGTGCGAACTGGGTGCGGAGGGGTGCGAACTGGTTGCGCAGTGGTGCGAACTGGTTCCGGAGTGGTGCGAACTGCTTGCGGAGTCATGCGAACTGGTTGCGGAATGGTGCGAACTGGGTGCGGAGGGGTGCGAACTGGTTGCGCAGTGGTGCGAACTGGTTCCGGAGTGGTGCGAACTGCTTGCGGAGTCATGCGAACTGGTTGCGGAATGGTGCGAACTGGGTGCGGAGGGGTGCGAACTGGTTGCGCAGTGGTGCGAACTGGTTCCGGAGTGGTGCGAACTGCTTGCGGAGTCATGCGAACTGGTTGCGGAATGGTGCGAACTGGGTGCGGAGGGGTGCGAACTGGTTGCGCAGTGGTGCGAACTGGTTCCGGAGTGGTGCGAACTGCTTGCGGAGTCATGCGAACTGGTTGCGGAATGGTGCGAACTGGGTGCGGAGGGGTGCGAACTGGTTGCGCAGTGGTGCGAACTGGTTCCGGAGTGGTGCGAACTGCTTGCGGAGTCATGCGAACTGGTTGCGGAATGGTGCGAACTGGGTGCGGAGGGGTGCGAACTGGTTGCGCAGTGGTGCGAACTGGTTCCGGAGTGGTGCGAACTGCTTGCGGAGTCATGCGAACTGGTTGCGGAATGGTGCGAACTGGGTGCGGAGGGGTGCGAACTGGTTGCGCAGTGGTGCGAACTGGTTCCGGAGTGGTGCGAACTGCTTGCGGAGTCATGCGAACTGGTTGCGGAATGGTGCGAACTGGGTGCGGAGGGGTGCGAACTGGTTGCGCAGTGGTGCGAACTGGTTCCGGAGTGGTGCGAACTGCTTGCGGAGTCATGCGAACTGGTTGCGGAATGGTGCGAACTGGGTGCGGAGGGGTGCGAACTGGTTGCGCAGTGGTGCGAACTGGTTCCGGAGTGGTGCGAACTGCTTGCGGAGTCATGCGAACTGGTTGCGGAATGGTGCGAACTGGGTGCAGAGTGGTGCAAACTGGTTGTGGAGTGGTGCGAACTGGTTGCGGAGTGGTGCGAACTGGTTGCAGAGTGGTGGGAACAAGGTGGGGAGTGGTGGGAGCTGGTTGGGGAGTGGTGCGACCAGGTTGCGAAGTGGTGCGAACTGGTTATGGAGTGGTGCGAACTGGTTGCGGAGTGGTGCGAACTGATTGCGGAGTGGTGCGAAGTGGTAACGGAGTGCTACACACTGGTTGCGGAGTGGTGCGAACTGGTTTCTGAGTGGTAAGAACTTGTTGAGGAGTAGTGCGAACTGGTTGCGGAGTGGTACGAACTGGTTGCGGAGTGGTGCGAACTGGTTGCGGAGTGGTGCTAACTGGTTACGGAGTGGTGCAAACTGGTTGCGGAGTGGTGCGAACTGGTTGCGGAGTGGTGCGAACTGCTTGCGGAGTGGTGCGAACTGGTTGCGGAGTGGTCCGAACTGGTTGCGGAGTGGTGCGAACTGGTTGCGCAATGGTGCGAACTGGTTGCGGAGTGGTGCATACTGGTCGCGGAGGGCTGCTAATTGGTTGCGGAGTGGTGCGAACGGGTTGCGGAGTGATGCGAACTGGTTGCGGAGTGGTGCGAACGGGTTGCGGAGTGATGCGAACTGGTTGCGGAGTGGTGCGAACGGGTTGCGGAGTGATGCGAACTGGTTGCGGAGTGGTGCGAACGGGTTGCGGAGTGATGCGAACTGGTTGCGGAGTGGTGCGAACGGGTTGCGGAGTGATGCGAACTGGTTGCGGAGTGGTGCGAACGGGTTGCGGAGTGATGCGAACTGGTTGCGGAGTGGTGCGAACGGGTTGCGGAGTGATGCGAACTGGTTGCGGAGTGGTGCGAACGGGTTGCGGAGTGATGCGAACTGGTTGCGGAGTGGTGCGAACGGGTTGCGGAGTGATGCGAACTGGTTGCGGAGTGGTGCGAACGGGTTGCGGAGTGATGCGAACTGGTTGCGGAGTGGTGCGAACGGGTTGCGGAGTGATGCGAACTGGTTGCGGAGTGGTGCGAACGGGTTGCGGAGTGATGCGAACTGGTTGCGGAGTGGTGCGAACGGGTTGCGGAGTGATGCGAACTGGTTGCGGAGTGGTGCGAACGGGTTGCGGAGTGATGCGAACTGGTTGCGGAGTGGTGCGAACGGGTTGCGGAGTGATGCGAACTGGTTGCGGAGTGGTGCGAACGGGTTGCGGAGTGATGCGAACTGGTTGCGGAGTGGTGCGAACGGGTTGCGGAGTGATGCGAACTGGTTGCGGAGTGGTGCGAACGGGTTGCGGAGTGATGCGAACTGGTTGCGGAGTGGTGCGAACGGGTTGCGGAGTGATGCGAACTGGTTGCGGAGTGGTGCGAACGGGTTGCGGAGTGATGCGAACTGGTTGCGGAGTGGTGCGAACGGGTTGCGGAGTGATGCGAACTGGTTGCGGAGTGGTGCGAACGGGTTGCGGAGTGATGCGAACTGGTTGCGGAGTGGTGCGAACGGGTTGCGGAGTGATGCGAACTGGTTGCGGAGTGGTGCGAACGGGTTGCGGAGTGATGCGAACTGGTTGCGGAGTGGTGCGAACGGGTTGCGGAGTGATGCGAACTGGTTGCGGAGTGGTGCGAACGGGTTGCGGAGTGATGCGAACTGGTTGCGGAGTGGTGCGAACGGGTTGCGGAGTGATGCGAACTGGTTGCGGAGTGGTGCGAACGGGTTGCGGAGTGATGCGAACTGGTTGCGGAGTGGTGCGAACGGGTTGCGGAGTGGTGCGAACTGGTTGCGGAGTGGTGCAAACTGGTTGTGGAGTGGTGTGAACTGGTTGCGGAGTGGTGAACGGGTTGCGGAGTTGTCCAAACGGGTTGCGGAGTGGTGTGACCTGGTTGCGGAGTGGTGCGAACTGGTTGCAGAGTGGTGCGAACGGGTTGCGGAGTGGTGCGAAGTGGTTGCAGTAGATCAATAGAAGTAAAAGTCACTTGGATACATTTGTGGTCATGGTCAGTGGCACATGCCAACTTTCTCAAGTCCTTGCACATAATAGCCACACCGAGCCACCAGTATTCTACCTTGTTTATACCTGTATATCTGCACTGTGATTGGACATTCTGACCATGGTTGACTCGTGTTATGCTTCATAGCCGTTTAAGGTACTTGGTAAACTATGTGGTCATGGTCAGTGGCACATGCTAACTTTGTCAAGGCAATGCGCACAACAGCCATGCCAAGCCACCGGTTTTTTTACCTTGTTTATACTTGCAAGGTCATGCATATTAGATGTGTACTGTGATTGGGTACTCTGACCGTGGATGACTTGTGTAATTATTCGTAAGTGTTAAAGTCACTTGGTAAACATCGTGGTCATGGTCAGTGGCACATGCCAACTTTGTCAATGCAGTGCACACAATAGCCACACCGAGCCACCAGTTTTCTACCTTGTTTGCACCTGCAAGATCATGCCTAGTACACATGCACTGTGATTGGGCACTCTGACCGTGGCTGACTCGTGTTATGATCAATAGAAGTAAAACTCACTTGGATACATTTGTGGTCATGGTCAGTTGCACATGCCAACTTTGTCAAAGCATTGCGCACAATAGCCACACCGAGCCACCAATATTCTAGCTTATGTGTGCAAGGTCATGCCCAGTATATCTGCACTGTGATTGGACACTCTGACTGTGGCTGACTTGTGTTATGATTCATAGCCGTTTAATGTACTTGGTAAACTTTGTGGTCATGGTCAGTGTCACATGCCAACTTTTTCAAGGCATTGCGCACAATAGCCGTGCCAAGCCACCGGTTTTTTACCTTGTTTATACCTGCAAGGTCATGCATATTAGATGTGCACTTTGATTGGGTACTCTTACCGTGGCTGACTCGTGTTATGATTCGTAGAAGTCAAAGTCACTTGGTAAACTTCCTCGTCATGGTCAGAGGCATATGCCAACATTGTCAAGGCATTGCACACAAAAGCCATTCCGAGCCACCAGTATTTTACCTTGTTTGAACCATCAAGATCATGCATAGTACATCTGCACTGTGATTGGACACGCTGACCGTGGCTGACTCGTGTGATGATCAGTGGATGTAAAAGTTACTTGGATACATTTGTGGTCATGGTCAGTGGCACATGCCAACTTTGTCAAGGCATTGCGCACAATAGCCACACCAAGCCACCAGTATTCTACCTTGTTTATACCTGCAAGGCCATGTCCATTATATCTGCACTGTGATTGGACACGCTGACCGTGGCTGACTCGTGTGATGATCAGTGGATGTAAAAGTTACTTGGATACATTTGTGGGCATGGTCAGTGGCACATGCTAACTTTGTCAAGGCAATGCGCACAACCGCCATGCCAAGCCACCAGTTTTTTTACCTTGTTTATACTTGCAAGGTCATGCATATTAGATGAGCATTTTGATTGGGTTGTCTGACCGTGGCTGACTCGTGTGATGATCAGTGGATGTAAAAGTTACTTGGATACATTTGTGGGCATGGTCAGTGGCACATGCTAACTTTGTCAAGGCAATGCGCACAACCGCCATGCCAAGCCACCAGTTTTTTTACCTTGTTTATACTTGCAAGGTCATGCATATTAGATGAGCATTTTGATTGGGTTGTCTGACCGTGGCTGACTCGTGTGATGATCAGTGGATGTAAAAGTTACTTGGATACATTTGTGGGCATGGTCAGTGGCACATGCTAACTTTGTCAAGGCAATGCGCACAACCGCCATGCCAAGCCACCAGTTTTTTTACCTTGTTTATACTTGCAAGGTCATGCATATTAGATGAGCATTTTGATTGGGTTGTCTGACCGTGGCTGACTCGTGTGATGATCAGTGGATGTAAAAGTTACTTGGATACATTTGTGTTTCGGAAATAGGTGAGAACCAGCCTCACCTCTCCTACCCCTCGGAGACATCCGAGTCTCAGAAGCAAAGGTTCAAGACTCCATCCGAACCAACTTGACCGGACGGCTCTCTGATCATCCGACCGTTCTGTAATGGGTCAATTGATCCCCTAATAAAATGACACCTGTCACCCACGTTCGGCTAGTGGAAATAAAGCCGTTGTACATGTCTTTGTCCTTTTCTGTCGATGTTTATCGAGGATGTTCATTCCCTCGAGTTAACATGAACAATTCTACTTATCCTGTTCCCCTTGGTTCCGTGGCTTCGCCGTCGTGTCTTTGCTCTGCTTGCTTCTCGCATTCCTTGTCGTCGCCAGTCCCTCTCCACGCTTTGCTCAGTCACTCTCGCTCCTTCATTCAGCTCTCATACTCTGCCAACTACCTCTCATCTCGCCAGCACTCCTTTCTCACATCGACCGTCTACCTCAGCTATCTCGCCTCTCAGTTTCTATCAACTTCCGCGACTAACTCCTCGGACCGCCTTCGCCTACATCACTCCGCTGATGTATGCTTGCGTGTTCAGACGCTTCTGCTTGCTTCTGTTGTCGCTGTTCTCGTGTTTTTATTCTTCTGACATGGTATCAGAGCATCAAGTAACATCAGCTGGTGCCTTGGAACTGCGTCATCACTCTACCGCCATCTCTTCTCCAGCGCTTCTGCTCACATTCATCTGTCACCGCTGCCGTCACCCCGTGCCTCTCCGCTTCGTCCGCAGCTGACATCAGTAGTCCCACCTGACGAGTTCTCCTCGCTAAAGAAATGCCTTGTCATCCCAAGGAAGCCCTGCACCCATTTCCGCGCCCGTTGCCAACTACCGGTGACTTGTCGCCCACATCAGCTGCAAGAAACTCTCGAGCCGCCATCTGCCGTCAACTACCAAGAAGCTTCCTACCACCCACCATCTGCTGCCCCTCATCACATCTGCCTCTGCAAGCATCTCCTCCTCTTTCATCCTACCTTATCAGCCTCATCTGCCCCTCCTCGCCGTCATTCTCAGCCCGCCCGCGTCCATCATGTCGAACTGCTCTCTCGCATCGCCTCCTCGCCTCGTCAACAGCTGCAGCCAAAACTGCCGCCGTCAGGATATCGGACACCACCAGTCTTCCTGCTCCCCTTTCCAAGCCAACTGGGGAACAAGCCGTCACTCTCCTAACATCAGCGGTCTGGTGGACCTGCCCGCTGCCTGACTCCCTCTGCCGCAGCCAACTTCTTCTAGCTGACAAGATATCGGACACCACCAGTCTCCCAGCTCCTACTTCTGAGACAACTGGGGAACAAGCCGTCACTCCCCTGAACGCAGAAGAAGTAGCTGTGTCGCTCTGCCCACCTGGCGCACCGCATCTCATCTCGGCTCTCTCCGCTCACGTCGTTCCTTGTCTCCCGCCTCCTTCATCATCATCAGCCTTCAGTCTTGATCTTCACTCGCCCTCATCATCTCTCCTCCATCTCACTCCAGTCTCCTCGGTTCCATCAGCCACCCGCTCTTGCCTCATCAGTCCATCTATCCTCAATATCAGCATCCTCTACTCCGCCTTCGCTTCAATCATCCTCATCAGCATCATCTCTTCGCGCACGTGGTTCCGCCCCTGCGCCCACTCATCAATCAACCGATTCCTCAGCTTCTGCAATCATCCAGCTCGGCACAGGATCCGCCCGGTCGCATCGCCTTTTTGTGACGACCTGCGCCCACGCCGAAGCTTCTTCAGCGCACGCGGTTCGCCCCTGCGCCCACTCCATCATCAGCCTCCGTTTTCGCAATCGCTCGGTACAAGTATCCGCCTGGTCGCATCGCTGTTTTGCGACGACCTACGCCCACGCCGAAAACTTCCTTCAAGCGCACGCGGCTAGCCCCTGCACCCACTCCATCATCCGTTAATCCTTAGTCATCCTCTGTCTTCATCATGCGCTCGGCACAAGGATCCACCCGGTTGCATCGCCTTTTGTGCGACGACCTGCGCCCACGCCGAAAACATTTGTCACGCACGTGGTATCGCCCCTGCGCCCACTCCGTCATCAATCGTTTTCCGCCGTCATCCGCATCATCCTCTGGTCGGCATACGGATCCACTCGGTCGTATCGCACATTCCGCGACGACCTGCGCCCACGCCGAAAACATCCGCAGCGAACGAGGTCCCATCCCTGCACCCACTCAAATCATCCATCATTCCTCCATCTACACCGTCATCACCTGTCGTACGCAACAATCTGCACTCGCGACAAAACGTGCCTGCCACACATTCAACTTTGTCCCAGCACCCACTCGGTCATCAGCCACCTCAACTCCTCATTCGCATCGCCCGCTCTGAAAAAGAACGTGGACCAACCACCCTTCAAAACAATCAAAACCATGTTTGCACCAGGAGAATCTCCAAATCATGCTGCATGGTGGCCCACAATAGTTATCGCACAGAGACTTCCACTCCTCTGCTTCAATGAAGATGACACCACCAACTTTGGTTTCTGGCACGACGCCTTTGGTTCAACCACTTCCAACATCGTTCTATGAGGGTTCTCTTATCTTGCCCTCGTGAGCGATGAATGAGAATATCCACGACAAGATAGCCCCTTCATGCATCGTCCAGATCAAACATACTAGGGAGATTACTTCTACGTCACGCACCAGGTCCGAGCCCTCCTCTACATCATCACAGACAAAACCTTCCACTACATCATCCAATCACACAAATACTCCATTATCAGAATCATTCGCAATATTGGATTGCAATGCTCAAGAGGGAGGCCAAGACCACTCAACGATCCTACAACGCCAGTCACTCGGCCAATAGGACTGGTGCCATCTAAGATCCCGGCATCTGCTCCCAGACCTCATCGACTCCCAAGACCTCCTCCTCCAAGAAGAAGACCGGAGGTCCCTCCAGTTGTCTCCTTGGAGGATGAGAATCAAAGCGACTTAAAGATCCGGATGAGTCCGGTTCAGGGGGAGTGTCGGAAATAAGTGAGAACCAGCCTCACATCTCCTACCCTCGGAGAAATCCGAGTCTCAGAAAAAGGTTCAAGACTCCATCCAAACCAACTTGACTGAACAGCTCTCTGATCATCCGACCGTTCTGCAACGGGGGAAGTGATCCCCTAATAAAATGACACCTGTCACCCACGTCCGGCTAGTGGAAATGAAGCCGTTGTACATGTCTTTGTCCTGTTCTGTCGATATATACCGAGGATGTTCATTCCCTCGAGTTAACCAGAATAATTCTACTCATCATGTTCCCCCTTGGTTCCGCGGCTTCACCGCCGTGTCTTCGCTCTGCTCGCTTCTGGCATTCCTTGTCTTTGCCAGCCCCTCTCAACGCTTTGCTCCGTCACTCTCGCTCCTTTGCTCAGCTCTCATAATCGGCCAACTATCTCTCATCTCTCCAGCACTCCTTTCTCACATCAACCGCCTACCTCAGCTATCTCGCCTCTCAGCTTCTATCAACTTACGTCACTCCGCTGATGTATCTGCACTGTGATTGGCCTACCGCAACTAACTCCTCGGACCGCCTTCACCTACGTCACTCCGCTGATGTATGCTTGCGTGTTCTGACGCTTCAGCCTGCTTCTGCTGCCACTGTTCTCGTGTCTGCATTCTTCTGACATTGTGGTCATGGTTAGTGGCACATGAAAACTTTGTCAAGGCATTGCACATAATAGCCACACC
>SZWC01017020.1:4733-16209 GCA_023375785.1 Penium margaritaceum
GTTATGCCCGGCCAAAGGTTGGATCGGCAGAGGGGAAAAGAAGTGACGGGAATTCATCCCTAGGGACCAACGCTCGACCCTTAGAAGACGCAACAAGGCTGAAGCCTTGTTAGTCAATGAACAAAAAAGCATTGAGGGCCAAGGGTGCTTCAGAATGGCGCCCTAATGTGTTATCGCCAGAAAGGGCGCCTCGGGCAGCCGTCACCACCGCAAGTGGTTCTGTGAGGAAAAGATTGTTGTGGTTTGGAAAAGTGGCCATATCACGCCCGTTGCTCCATGGAATGATGCAATTCCTGGTGCGTTGGAGAGCTGGGAAGATGAGCTACGTGATTCTATATGAATACCACTCATACTGGCCCATACTATGCCGTGCATGGCTCGGCGACCTTAGGTCGCCCAGGGTGTTTCACCATGTACATATAGTCTTGTATGTAGTAACAAGTACAGTTTACTCCAACTGTGCCACAAGTGTTTTCCTGCTCCCCCAAAATGATCCTACGCTTGCACAAATCCGGGAAGGTGTACACCGCGCTCCCCTTGGTCTTTGTTGCCGCAGATTGATGCCAACACCATCAGGTTGAGATTAGCACACCGCGTCCGGTTTACAATGATGCCTGACCACTCACACTTTGTATACAAGGAACCGTTGAGTGGAGGCCAAACTTTTGTTGTACGGTGGAGGCTACCGCCTTGGATGATGTTACTTCTGTAGCTCAGAACAAGATGCGACAGCACCCAATTATCTCTAACATAATGGTTAGACCTAAAGGTCAAGTGCATACCCTAGTCTTTGTTGTCATTGGCATTGTTGTTGCTCCCAAATGCTTTTGCCTACGTGGCGCCTCGTGGCTCACCTCAGCTGTGTTTCATACCTACTCTTGCTGCTTTGGCCCTCACACATCCCCCCCACGCATTGATACCATGCCAATGTTGTCTACGGCATGCAAGCCCATGGTAGACAACACATGAGCTTTGGTGGTGAGTGGGAGAATGAAAGCGCCAAAACATGACTACGACTCCAACGCATAACCCATTCTTGCTGCTTCCTCTCTTTCTCAACAGTTCTTGTTTCCCCCTGTCTTGTGCCCCTTGATGTGTGTTTTTGTTGCCATCATTCAATGACCCTTGCTCACTTGTGGTGACAGGCATTTGCAAGTCATGGGGGAGTTTTGGTGTGTGAGTCACGGTGACCTTGAGACTTGTCGCCATGGCTCGCTAGTATGCCGGTGCACTCGACGATTGCTTCGACAATGTGAGCACTAGCCGGCGTGCCCTCAAGTCCTCTTAACACTTTTCCCCCTGACCACCTTCCGGGATCCATTTTCTCAGTGGCACTATCTTTGCTCGTTCATGATGGAGTTGCGTGGAGTTTGTGTTTCTCCATCTGGTGCTTCTTTTAGTTGTTTCCCTTTTGCTGTTGTTTTGGAGCTTAGAGCCGGGTGAGCAGATTCTCCGACGGTTAGTTGGACTNGTCTACGGCATGCAAGCCCATGGTAGACAACACATGAGCTTTGGTGGTGAGTGGGAGAATGAAAGCGCCAAAACATGACTACGACTCCAACGCATAACCCATTCTTGCTGCTTCCTCTCTTTCTCAACAGTTCTTGTTTCCCCCTGTCTTGTGCCCCTTGATGTGTGTTTTTGTTGCCATCATTCAATGACCCTTGCTCACTTGTGGTGACAGGCATTTGCAAGTCATGGGGGAGTTTTGGTGTGTGAGTCACGGTGACCTTGAGACTTGTCGCCATGGCTCGCTAGTATGCCGGTGCACTCGACGATTGCTTCGACAATGTGAGCACTAGCCGGCGTGCCCTCAAGTCCTCTTAACACTTTTCCCCCTGACCACCTTCCGGGATCCATTTTCTCAGTGGCACTATCTTTGCTCGTTCATGATGGAGTTGCGTGGAGTTTGTGTTTCTCCATCTGGTGCTTCTTTTAGTTGTTTCCCTTTTGCCGTTGTTTTGGAGCTTAGAGCCGGGTGAGCAGATTCTCCGACGGTTAGTTGGACTTCCACGACTTCTTGCACACATGTGGGTGAGACTAAATATGAACACATATATGTTTGTTTCCTAACTACGTTTGGATGTGTATCTTCACTCTCTGTATACCTTGTGAAGCATTGTTTGGTCCATTGCGTTTTGTGTAACGTACCCTCTCACATTGAATGTTTCTTTGCGGGTTTCTCCATTCCCTCACTAGGTCCATCAGATGACATCACAAGTGCAAGAAGATATCCTGTACTATCTTACCCTATGAGGATATGTTCATCAGTGGGTCGCGCTCTGACGAACATGTGATGGGATTTTACACGCCGGTTGAGCCTGAAAGACAGCTTCCTAGCACTGCTGTAGCTGGCGTGGCAGTTCAAGCCGGCTAGCTAACTCACTAGCACACACAGGAGGAGGTGAGAACAGCAAGGGGTTGGCTAGGGACACAAGTACAAGTGTCAAAAGCTGCATATGTTGAATTGTGCAGAGAGAGTTGACAACTGAGGTCAGGACAACCTAAATAGTGTCACGACCCTACTGGATGCACACACACACGCGGCGCACAAGGGCGCTATTTTCTAGCAGGACAAAACCATGGCAAAAGCACAGTTTTTTCCATAACTCCCTGCAGACACGTCAGAACGACGAGCCGTTTGAACCAAAGCGGCAGCATCGACAAGATCTACGTCTTGATAGGCTGCATGCCTATGTGCTTTCCCGCAGCACGATTCTAGAAAACACGAGAGTCTTCTGGGCGTCCATCCCCGCCGGTCGCCAGTCTCCTGCCATCGTCGCTAGTCTCAGGGATCTGCAGGTGAATGGACAGGATGTAGCACACACACCGGACTGTGGCCTCCAATGTTTGCTGGCATGGAGCCTGCGAGAACTTGGCAAGCAGGTTGATAGTGAAGGAAATGTTGGGCCGTGTCGTGGTGGCCAAGTACATGAGCAAGACAATGACTCGCAAGTACAGGGTCACATCGACTGGCTCCCCCACGTCAGTTGGGTCATCCACCTTGATGGTGGCCTACCCCTCAGGGATCATGGGCGTGGAGGCCGTGCGGACGGCAGCGAGGAGGTCGGTAAAGTGCTCTCCCACGGTCTCTGCGTAGCGTCCTTGATGGACGCAGAGTGTGTGGCGGACACGATCGCGCACGATCTCCATCCCCCAAAAGACAGAGGCCTCACCAAGATCTTTCATCTTGTAGGCCAAGGACAGAACAGCCTTGGCAGTGTTTACCGCTCCCAGGTCGGGCGAGGCGATCAGAAGATCGTCCACGTAGACGAGGATGGCAGCGAGCGGTGCTGGGAACTGTGAGAGGAACAAGGATGGGTCAGCATCACTCTGAACGTAGCGAGCGTGTCTCAGCGTGCTGGTGATCTCCTGATTTCAGCAGCGAGGTGACTGTTTCAAGCCATACAAGGCCTTCCGTAGCCGGTACACGCGGCCGGTACCATCTTCAAAGCCGGGTGGCCGGACCATGTAGATCTCCTCCTCAAGGTCCCCGTTCAGGAAAGCGTTGTTGACATCCATCTGATGGAGTTCCCAATCGTGCTGTGCCGCCTGGCTCAGCAGCGTGAGCGTGGTCGTCATCCGGCCAACAGGGGCAAAGGTCTTGCTGTAATCCACACCAGGGACCTGAGAGAAGCCTTTTTCTGTCAGGCGTACTTTGTAGCGCTCCACAGTGCCGTCTGGTTTTAGCTTCTTGCGGAGAACCCACTTGGCCTTGATGGCCTTGCGGTTTTTCGGCAAGTCCACCAGCTCAAAAACGCCGTGCTCTTGGATGGCATCGAGCTCAGCCTGGCAGGCAGCGCGCCACTGCTCAACGTCGGGGGCTGACAAGGCCTCAGGTAGGCTGGTGGGATCAGGAGACTGTAGTAGTACACTGCGTGTAGCCAGGGCGTATGCCGCAGAGGGAGGGTCGACCGTTACCATGGACTCAGCGGCATCTCGAGCAAGACGGCGCTCATGAGCAAGTAGTGCCATACCAGTGGCACAGCCAGGGTGAACCTCAGCGAGGCCACAAGCACTCGGGCCGAGGGCCTTCGTGCCCAGGTCACCGCTGATGACGCTGCGCGTGGGGCAAGGGCGGAGACGTCCGCCGGGTGCGCGTGTGTAGGGGTCTGCCGGGGCAGGAGCATCGGGTGTTGCTAACTCATATGCCGGTCTGGACTACACGGCAGGCGCTCCGCTCAAGGCTGGCGTGGCCTAACCAGCTGGGGAAGGACCCACGGCAGACTCAGGCACGTCCGCGGCCGGAGACAGGGACGGTGCAGAGACAGACACGAACGCGGACACAAGATCAGGCTGATCCTTAGACACGGAAGCAGGTGCAGGATCAGGCAGAGCCTCAGACGCGGAGGCAAACTCGGACGCAGACACGCACATGGGCGAGGGTGGAGAGTCAGAGGAGCGAGCCGCAGATGGGGCGGGGCTTGGGGTGCTGGTGGGCACAGCCTCTGGGGACATCCCCTGGGATGTCGGTGATGGAGTGACAGTACTGGCCGGGGGTCCTGTGCCAACCGTGACAAGATCCTCCCCCACACTCTGGGGTCCGGCACACCCAGGGGCATGAGCTGCACGCAGAGCATGGATGTTGGTGAGGTCACGGTAGGTGAGATGCTCAAAGAAGAGCGTCACGGGACTCGACGATGCGGCGACGCTCAGGGTCCCAGAACCGCCAGGCCTTGGACCGCGGGGCGACACCGACAAAGGTGCACATGCGACCCCGCGGAGAGAGATTGCTCCACTGCTGCTCCGGTGTGAACCAAACGTAGGCAAGGGAGTCCCAGACACGAGCCAGGCACAGATCCATGCGACACCCATACCACAATTTGTAGAGCGTGCGGTGACCGGGGAGGGGGCCGTGGGGAATGCGGTTCTAGACCCAAGTCATATACGCCATGCCTTCGAAGGCAAAGGCCTCATGCATGGTGCTGTCGGCATGCATGGCGCGGACCGCATCCTCCATGGTGCGGTTCCATTGCTCTCAGACACCGTTCTGCTAGGGGGTGGCGGGAGCAGAGAGGTTGTGGAAGACACCAAGCTCGGTGAAGGAGGAGGCCATGTCACTGAGGTACTCACCGCCTCGGTCCGAGCGAAAGGTCTGAAGGCGGTAGGGACTGACGCTCGGCCATGACCAGCCAAATGCGGACCGCAATGGCGGCATCGCTCTTCTGACGCAGACTATAGATCCAGCGCATATGCGTGAAGTCATCAGTCAACGTCAGGACGTAACGACCGCAGTCCTCCTGAAACTCGATAGAGAGCGAACCTTTGAGATTGGAGTGGACAAGTTCCAAGGGCCGACGAGCCCTGGAGACAGACGCATGATAGATGTAGCGGTGCATTTTGCCTTTAGCACAAGCCAGGTAATCGGTCGTGGGCAGCGCCTTGAAGGACGCCGCATCAAGAGCGAGAGCAGGCTGAGTGCGGATCAGCCTGTCGACAGCCACTAGGTGCACATGTCAGAGGCGGCGATGCAGGAGACGGTGGTGCTCGGGGGATAGAGCACCAGCGATGAAAACGCGAGCAGTGGGAGACGGAGGCGAGGGGTGTGCACTCGCAGCGGAACCAGAGATGTGATACAGATCATCAACGACCGTCCCACTGAGGACGGTCTCCTCGGTGTCACGCACAAAGATGCGAGCGTCGACAGCGGTGTGCGTGACACCAAGGCCCATCTTGGTGCAAGCACGGACAGATAGCAGACTGAGTTCCAGATCAGGGACAAAGAGGACGTCGGAGATGTACATGGGACCATTGGGCCCGGTGAAGTGCACAACCCCAACACCCTGGACAGGGACCTCATGGCCAGCTGCAGTGAAAAACAGAGCGAACAATGCCAACAGGATGCAAGACAATGAAGGCGTCACGGCAACACGTCATGTGATGGGTGGCACCAGAGTCAACGACCCCGGTGGCGTCGGTGACACGCGTACAAGGGGCAACGTGGTACTCGGCACCGAAACAAGGCGCGGCAGCAGGACGCTCAGAGAGGGACACGACAAGACGACCAGCGGAGCGTACATGAGCAGCATGCAACCAAGACACATCGTCAGGTCCGTCACGTGCACACGACTGGGCATGGGGACCACCACCGACATCATCACGCAATGACACAGATAGTCCACAGGCAGTAGGATCCCTCGACTCAGTCCATTCACTTGCACCTCCTTGAGATGAGCACAGGGCGAGAAGCTGGTGTAGCTCGGCGATTGTCCTGTCGCGTTCGGCGAGCACCTGGTCGCGATGATCCGCGGAGGAACCTGCTATAGGGGCGGACTCCTCTGGGACGGCTGCGGTAGTGGCGGCCGAGCGGGCGGTCACACCGGACAGGCGCATGTGCGCCTCATGCGCCTGCTTCAGCCCACGGGTGACCTTGGCCCAGTCCAACGGGCGGCCTGTCAGACGAGTGCAGTCCGGGTAGCGATGGTCAACCCCGCAGTTGAAGCACACGAGCCGGTGGCCCATCGTGCCGCCGGAGCCGCTCCTGCCACCGTTGCTGCTACTGCCGCTCTCGTTGTTGCTGCTGCAACTGACACTACTGGTGTTGGTGCCGCTACTGGTCCTGTCGCTGGAACCACCATGTGACGATTTGCGACCCTTTTTCCCCTGAGCTGGAGCCGTTGTTGTTGTAGACGACGGGGAGGGAGATGCGACGGCAATTGTAGCTGAAGTGATGCTACGGTGAGCGTGGTTTGCGGCGTCCATGCCGGCGACCTTGAGGAAGTGGAGGGTGGCCGAGCGTAGCAGGGTCCAGTCGCTCACCATGTCGCGGAGCAGAGCTTGGTCGAAGTTGCTGAAGACGCGCTCGTAGTCGGGGTGGATGCCGTAGAGGATGATCTGAAGGGCGGAGTACTGCGCTAGGGCATCATCTCCCAGCTCCTGGTACAGCTAGATCACCCGGCGCCAGCAGTCAGCTGTAGACTCCTGAGCAATCTAGCAGAGGCAGTTGAAGTCGGCGAGGCGCTGGGACGTGAGAGCCAAGGTGGCACCCTCAAACGAAGTGACAGCCAGTGCCCACGCAGGGGTCAGCTCCCAAGCCGGTCAGCGAATCGCCAAGGAACCGGCTGAAGTCCTTGGTGATGTCCGGGGCGGCCTTCATCAGGCCGGAAGCGGCACGGAATGCCATCTGTGTCTGGGCGGGGTCAGACGCCTGGTATGGAGTGAGGTAGAAGGCGAGAACTCCCTCGCTCATGGCACACATGGGGAAGCGTGGTTCCAAGGACTTGAAGTCATTCCCAGTCCGAAAGACAGGCCAGTCTGACTCAAACCACTTGGGTGGCTTGACCGTTGGTAGAGCGACGACTGAAGCCACGGTGGGGCCAGGCATAGAGGAGGCAGCCCCCTTACCCAGGCAGGCCCACAGAGCCAGCTCCTCAAAGTTCAGAAGGCGGCGAGATGAGCTCGGGCCAGCGTCGGCGCTAGAGCTTGTGCCCTGGTGGGTGGCATTGACCTCACATGCCCGGCGGCGTGCCTCCGGGCGGATGAGGCGTGCTCACAGTATCTCTTCCTCGCCCTCCTCGCCAGAGTCGGAGAGGTTCTCTGCGACTTTATCAGCATTACCGTCGTGGGCGAGGTGGTCCTTGCTCGGGTCAGCGAACGGATGCTGCTCCTACTGCTAGAACTGCTGCTGCTGAGGCACTAAGCCCCTGATCAGATCCTGCAGCTCAGCGACCTGCTTCGTCAAACCATTGCGGCTCTTGACCTGCTGGTCAGCCAGCACGCTTAACTGGCGTGCCTATGTTGTCAGGCTTGGCAAACGCTACTACTGTTGCCGTTGCGGCTGCTGCTGCTGCCGCTGTTGCTGCTACTGCTACTGTAGCGGCGACTGCTGCTGCTGTTGATGATGCTACTACTGCTGCGGCAGCCACTGTGGTGACGATGGTGGAGCCCGGCGTTGGCCACTGACGGAGTTGCCATCGGCAGCTGCATCGGTGGGGGCGCTGGCGGGGGTTTGCTTCGGCATGACGCCTGGTTTTCTAGAACGCCCGATGTCTTCTGTAGTGGGAATATCAACCGCGGAGTTGCCACCGCGGAGTGCCACCATGGAGTGGTCAACGCGAAGTCTCTGCGAAGACGTCACCACGGAGCTGTCACCGCGGAGCTGCCACCGTGGATCTGCCACCTTCGATTTTATTGCGGCGGAATTCTGCGGTTTTTGTTGCGAAACAGCAGCCGCAGTTAAGCGGAACAGCAGCCGCGGTCGCGGATGCGGAACGCAGTGAAGTGCCACAATCCATCGAGGCGTCCATTGCTGCGTTCCGTAACTGCCGCGGAAGTCTCGCGTATGGCAAGCGCAGGACGGCCGCGGAACTGTCGCGGACTTGCGGTCGCGGAGTAGTAGGTGAACCATCGGCGGAATCACCAGCGCGTTCCAGAACCACCACTGAGATTCTGCCATGGAGTGCCTCGGATCCTCAAAACGCCGTGAATCTGCCACGGCGTCGTCACCGCGGGGTTGTCACTTCGGAACGATGCGAGTAACAGCGGTAGAGTTGCGGCACTGTTGACGCGTTCTGATGCGGCCACGGAGTTGCCGCGTCGGCTGCGGAGTTCGACTACGGAGTTGCGGAGTTCGCGTCACCGCGGAACACCTCAAGACTTCCGCGGATCGATTTCTGCTGTCGCGGGAATGGCCATGGAGCTGTTGCGGATGTTTTAAGAAAACAGTGGGAACGGTGGTGGGTCCTCCCATGACCTCTCGCCGAGACAGGGGGCACTGTTGCTGCTTCTACTCAAGGCAACGGCTGCGCTCGCTCACTGCCACTACAGTTGCTGCGTCTATGCTGCGCAACTGTTCAAGCACTTGCTCGCTGCTCTGATACCATGAAAGACAGCTTCCTAGCACTACTGTTGCTAGCGTGGCAGTTCAAGCCGGCCAGCTAACTCACTAGCACACACAGGTGGAGGTGAGAACAGCAAGGGGTTGGCTAGGGACACAAGTACAAGTGTCAGAAGCGGCAAATGTTGAATTGTGCAGAGAGAGTTGACAACTGAGGTGAGGACATCCTAAATACTGTCACGGCCCTACTGGATGCACACACACACGTGGCGCACAAGGGTGCTATTTTCTAGCAGGACAAAACTGTGGCAAAAGCACAGTTTGGGCCAGAACTCCCTGCAGACACGTCAGAACGACGAGCCGTTTGAACCAGAACGGCTGCATCGACAAGATCTACGTTCTGATAGGCTGCACGCCTATGTGCTGTCCCACAGCACGAGTCTAAAAGAAATTAGAGTCTTCTGGGCGTCCGTCGCCGCCGGCCGCCGGTCTTTTGCAACCGTCGCTAGTCTCAAGGATCTGCACGTGAATGGACATGAGCCGAGGGGTCACCGTAAGCCGTGTACTGCACAAACAACAATAGAGCCGTGGAGGGCAACCTTCCGTTTTGAGGGATTTTGATTACTTGTGTACCCATCTATGACGTTATTCTGTTACAAAATGCTAAATCATGATGCGGGGCTTTCACACAATTTCTCTAAAGGGGAGTCTCAAGAGAACAACACATGGTTGGCAATAGTGATGAACTTCACCAACCACGACTAAGTGCCTGAGTGCTTTTGATCTTGTTTTTTCTTTTTTAAGACAAGGAAGAAAAAACTTATGTGTTAAAGAACGAAACTCATGGCCCCATTGACCTGAGTCGACAAGGTAGCCATTGCCAAGTAAAGGTATATAGCATGACCTTGCCATGGTTAATTGAACCAAAAAAAGTTTTAAAAACACAAAAAATGAATCTTTCTAAAGTTTACGCTTAATACTCTAAAGAACAATCCGAATGAAGTTTGCCTAAGAAGCACATGGAGGGGGGGGTGGGCAAGTTGAATTGCTTATCTTGTATTCTGACATGGTATACCGCCGATTTTTGAAAAATTCGACTACTTGTTTTTTTATGAAAAGAAAATCCTGATTTTTGTTTCTACTAAACTCTTAACACTTAGGGTCAACTACACATAAGATAATGTTTTTTTTTCAATGTATTACTTTGATTTGTGTTTATCTTTCAATAATGGGAATCCATTCCAATACTTAGTAGTTTCCAGCAGTATGCCATCCATTCCCCTTCAGGATCAGCCCCCTTGTTGTCCGAGAGTTCTTTTGTATCTCTTCGCCTGAGTCATGTTCGACAAGGGGATTCCACAAGCCTTTCAGCTCATCCCCCCTGAGAGTCAAACAGCAAACGAAGCGATGCCTTCTTGGAACTAGCCTTGACGCATTCCATTTTTTGTTTGCAACCGGAAAGAACGGCGCCAAATGCTTTCCGACGTTCCTGGCCATGGCTGGCGAAGGGTGAGTGGGAATTCGAGTTTCTCCCACCCCCAAGTTTACCCACCCACCAGTCGTCGTGGATGGTAGAGTGCAAACACGCAAAATGTAGTTGTTGGACAGGTTTGTCGCAACGGTGAAACCGTAACTTGCACCCTTATTACGCGATATGGATCCATCGGGCCAGGCCGACATGCAAATAGTACAACAGGCCACAAAGGTATCAAATCATTCTTTGAATAGCCAAACGTTTAGGGTAGATCACTAAGATCATGCTACATTATCTTTGGGTTCATGGAATCATATTGAATCTTCAAAAAAATGTTTTGCTTTTCTTTAGAAAGGTTTCAAGTATTTTTTCACGACAAAACTAGTGTATCCAACATTCATCCGCTTTGAGAAACCGAAGCATTCACAAATGTCGTTCAATATCAAGTTACATCGATAACTCAGTAATACTTTACTAGAAAAAAACAGACCTCAGAATGATAAAAAAAGGTTCATGATCTACACTTACGCCTTAACTTGTAACTACTTACATAGTTTTATATGTATGTATGTATTCAAGGTGTACCTTGTATGTCTAGATATGTTTTATGTGTTGAGAGGTGCGATTACTGCGCAGGTGTTACGCATTATACGGTGAATTTCCGGGCCCACGTCTACTGGGAATTCTCTCCTGTACAGGCCAGTTGAATTCTGGCAACCAGCCCTGAAGCAGCCTAAAGGGCCTGGTGTGTAATATAGTGTGCTTGCATGCGCAAGAGGGTTGCGCATGCCTCTACTTAGCTCTGGGAGGGAGGGGAGCTACCTACTGCGCAACACTGCACAACTACCCTGGTCAGGGAATCCTCTAGCTGACTGGACAGGAATCATGCACCCTGAGCATGAGGCCTACACTGCATCATCAGCCACATACATGAAGCCTGGTCCCTTCTACCTGCATGGGCCAATCTGGATCAAGCTTTAGGAGGCTCTTGATCAATGGATCTGATGCAACAGCATGGGACGATCAACGATCATCAGAGAAAAGCCTAAAGAGCAAGCAACCTCCTGGGGATGCTGCGCCTGAATATCTGATGAAGCTTCCTCAACGAGGAAGCTTCTCCCTGAACCCAGAGGGATGCCACCAACAACTCTGACCTACAGGAAGCTTCGCCTGGAAGGAAGCTTCCCCAAGAGGCAGCAGACCTGAACCACCTGAAGGAAGCTTCT